>JAQZBX010016496.1:0-36424 GCA_029593785.1 Cabassous unicinctus | reverse complement strand
CTTTTTAATTAGGTGCTGCTAGCTTGTTTCTTCTTTGCTGTGCTTCTTCTTCCTTGATTTCCCATTCTCTGTGTATATTGATTTTGTCTACCAATGCTGTCTTTTTTCCTTTCTTCAACTTTCTACCTTCTGCTTTCCATTGTGGTTCTTACATTCCACCTTTTTTCATTAGTCCTCAACTTCATGGGTGTCAATTTCTATCTTGTCTGTTCCATTTCCTTTTTTTATTATTTTATTAACTTTTTCCTTTCAGCCTTTTCTTTACTTTTTCTCTCTCTCCTCATCATTCTAGCAATTTAAATCATTCTATATATTTTTCTCTCTTTGGATTCCCATTCCATTGCAGGTTCTCCACTTTTTTCCTCTATTACTCTACACAGCCTACAGGAGTTAAATATTCATTTTACTAAGTCTTCTATGGCCTCTCTTCTAACTTTTAACAATATTACTATTATCCTTTTTCCTTTCTTACCACTTTCGATTCCTCTGGCACTAATCATTCTCCTTCATGGAAACATGGAAAAAAGCAAGGAAATAGAATAAGAAAAACAAAGTTTCAAAGAGAAAACAACACACACACAGAACCAACAGCTAAATAAAACTCTAGAGAAGAGAGAGAAGCTAATCGACTGAATAAACCCATCAAGATAAAATGATGACCAGAGGGCAACAAGAAATTACAAATAATACTGAGAAAGAGGAAGTCACAGACCAGTCCAATGAAAAACTAAAAACAGGAAGAGATACCGAATATTGGACAACTAATCAAAGCTGTCCGAACGAATATAATGGACCAAGTTAATGAAGTGAAGGAAGAGATTAAGGATATTAACAAAACACTGGGAGAACATACTGAAGAAATTGTAAACATAAATAAAAAGATAACAGATATGATGATGATGAATGGCACAATCCAAGAAATCAAAAAGATGCTGGTTTCACATAACAGCAGATTTGAACTGGCAGAAGAAAGAATTAGTGATGTGGAAGACAGTACATCTGAAACCAAACACAGTAGAACAGATAGATAAAAAGATAGAAAAATCCAGCAGGGACTTAGAGATTTAACAGACAACACAAAATGCACAAACATAGGCATTATAGGCATCCCAGAAGAAGAGAAGGGAAAGGGAACAGAAGGAATGTTGAAGGAAATAATGGCTGAAAACTTCCCAACCCTATTGAGGGAGATGGATGTACATGTCAGGGAAGCACAGTGCACCCCAAAGAGTATAAATCCCAACAAGCCTACTCCAAGACATATAATTATCAAAATGTCCAATGTTCAAGACAAAGAGAAAATACACAAGGCAGCAAGGGAAAAGAGAACCATCACATACAAGGGAAGCACAATAAGAATAATTACTGATTTCTCATCTGAAACCATGGAGGCAAGATGACAGTGGTATGTCATAGTCAAGGTACTAAAAGAAAAAAACTTCTGAATTCCCTATCCAGCAAAGCTGGCACTCAAAAATGATGGGGAGTTCAAAATATTCACAGATAAACAGAAATTAAGAGAGTATGCCAATAAGAAACTGCACTTCAAGAAATACTAAAGGAAGTTATACAGCTTGAAAGGAAAAAACAGGAAAGAGAGTGTTGGAGGAGAGTGTAATAACAACCAAAAAGACAAAAAGAGATAAAAACAGCATATGACATATATATCCCAAAGAAAATATGACTGATGTAAGAAATTCGGTGAGAGTAATAACACTGAATGTTAATGGATTAAACTCACCAGTCAAGAGACACAGATTGGCAGAATGGATAAAGAAATATGATCCATCTATATGCTGTCTGCAAGAAACCCACCTTAGACCCAGGGATTCAAGGAAGCTGAAAGTGAATGGCTGGAAAACAATTTTACAATCAAAAAACAACCCAAAAATGGCAGGATTTGCTATCCTAATATCGGAAAAAATAGACTTTATATGCAAAACTATTGTAAGAGAAAAAGACGGGCATTATATATTAGTAAAAGTGGTAAACTTTCAAGAAGAGAGAGCAATCCTAAACATTTATCCACCTAATCAGGGTGCCTCAAAATACATGAGGCAAACACTGGAAAAACTAAGTGGAGAAATAAATGCCTCTAAAATTATAGTGGAGGACTTTAATACAACATTATCACCATTACACAGAATGTCTAGACAGAGAATTAATAAAGAAACAATCACTCTGAATAATACATTAGAGGACCTTGACCTAATAAACTTATACAGAACTCTACACCCAAATACAGTGGGATATACATTCTTCTCAAGTACACATGGATCATACTCCAAGATACCACATGCTACACCACAGAACAAGTCTCATTGAATTAAAAGAGATTGAGATTATATGAAGTAATTTCTCTGACCACAATGGAAAGAAATTGGAAATCACTAAGGGTGAGAGAGCCAGATTAGGCAAAAAGATAGGGAAGTTAAACAACACACTGTTACACAAACAGTGGGTCAAGGAGGAAATCAGTAACTGCCTTGAAACAAATGAAAATGAGAACACATCATATTAAAACCTATGGTATGCAGCCAAAGCTGTACTGAGAGGGAAATTCATAGGTATAAATGCATATATTAAAAAAAGAAGGAAGAGCTAAAATTGAAGACTAACTGCACACCTGGAGGAATTGGAAAATAACAAAAAACTAACCCCAAAGGAAGTAAAAAGAAGGAAAGAACAATGATTAGAGCAGAACTAAATGAAATAGAAAATAAGAAAGTGCTAGGGGAAAAAAAAAAAAGCTGGTTCTTTGAGAAGATCAATAAAATTGGCAAACCCATAGCCAGACTAACAAAGAAAAAGAGAGAACAGATGTAAATATTCAACATAAGGAATGAGGAAGGGGATATCACTATTGACCCCTCAGAAATAAAGAGTATCATAAGAGGATACTTTGAAAAATTATATGCCAACAAGAATAATTTAGAGGAAATGGGCAAATTCCTAGAAACTCACAAACAGCCTACATTGACAAAAGAAGAAATTGATAACTCAACAGTCCAATTACAAGTAAAGAGATAGACTCAGTCATCAAAAACCTCCCAAATAAGAAGAACCATGGACCAGATGGCTTCACAGCTGAATTCTACCAAATATTCCAGAAAGAACTAACACCAATCCTGCTTAAGCTCTTCCAAAAAATAGAAGTAGAAGGAATATTGCCTAACTCATTCTACGATGCCAACATTACCCTTATACCAAAGCCAAAAAAAGATGCCACAAGAAGGAAAATTACAGACCAATTACTCTAATGAATCTAGATGCTAAAATCCTCAACAAAATACTTGCTAATCGCATTCAACAACATATCAAAAGAATTATACAACATGACCAAGTGAGTTTCATCGTGGGTATGCAAGAATGGTTCAAAATAAGAAAATCAATCAATGTAATATGCCCCATAAAGAGATTGAAAGAAAAAAAAAATCACATGATCATCTCTATAGATGCAGAAAAAGCATTAGATAAAATATAGCACCTTTTCCTGATTAAAAAACACTGCAAAAGATAGGAATAGAAGGAAACTTTCTGATTTTGATAAAGGGTATATATGAAAAACCTAAAGCTAACATCATCATCAATGGTGAAATCATAAAAGCCTTTCCTCTGAGATCAGGAATAACACAAGAGTGCCCACTATCACCACTCCTATTTAACACTGACTTAGAAGTACTTACTCAGGCACTGAGGCAAGAAAAAGATATAAAAGGCATCCAAATTGGAAAAGAAGTAAAAATATCATTATTTGCAGATGACATGATCCTGTATGTAGAAAGCCGTGAGAATTCTACAACTAAGCTCTAGACTTTATAAAGGAGTTCAGTAACATCGCAGGATATAAGACCAATGCTCAAAAATCAGTAGCATTTCTGTACACCAATATTGAGCAATCTGAGGAGGAAATCAAGAAAAAAATACCATTTACGACAGTAACTAAAAGAATTAAATACCTAGGAATAAATTTAACTAAAGATGTAAAGGACTTATATACAGAAAACTAGACAACACTGTCAGAGGAAATCAAAGAAGGCGAAAATCTTTGGAAGAATATTCCCTGTTCATGGATAGGAAGACTAAACATCATCAAGACACCTATCCTACCTAAACTATTCTACAGATTTAATGCAATGCCAATAAAAATCAACACTGTATTTTTTAAGGAACTGGAAAAACTAACTACAAAATTTATTTGGAAAGATAAGAGGCCCTGAATCACCAAAGACATATTGAAAAAGAAAAATGAAGTGGATGTATCACACTACCTGGTTTTAAAACATACTACAAAGCTACAATGGTCAAAACCACATGGTATTGCCATGAGGATAGACATACTGACCAATGGAACCTAATTGAGAGTTCTGATCTAAATCCTTGCATATACAGTCATCTTATATTTGACAAGGTCACCAAGCCCAATCAGTTGGGAGAGAATGGCCTCTTCAACAAGTGGTGCTTGGAGAACTGGATATCCATATCCAAAAGAATGAGAGAGGAACACCAACTCACACTTTGTACAAAAATCAACTCAAGATGGATCAAAGATCTAAATATAACAGTCAAAACCATAAAGACCTTGGAAGATAATGTAAGGAAGCATCTACAGGTCCTTGTAATAGGAAATGGTTTCATGAATTTCACTCCCAAAGCACGAGCAGCAAAAGAAAATAGATAAATGGGATCTCCTCAAAATTAAAAACTTTTGCACCTCAAAGATGTTATCAAGAAAATAAAAAGGCAGCCTATACAATGGGTGAAAAATTTTGGCAAACATATATCTGATAGGAGTCTAAGATCCTGCATATATAAAAAAATCCTGCACCTTGAAAATAAAATGACAAACAACCCATTTAAAAAAATGGGCAAATGACCTGGAAAGACACTTCTCCAAGGAAGAAAGGCTAAAAAGAACATGAAAAAATGCTTGACATCTTTAAGTATTAGGGATATGTAAATCAAAACTACAATGAGATACCATCTTACACCCATTAGAATGGCATCTCTTAAAAAAACAGCAGACTGTAAGTGTTGGAGAGGATGTGGAGGAATAGGAACCCTCATCCACTCTTGGTGAGATTGTGGAATGGTCCAGCCACTGTGGAGGACAGTTTGGCAGTTCCTCAAAAAACTAACTATACATCTTCTTTATGATCCAGCAATTCCACTGCTGGGTATATACCCAGCAGAATTGAAAGCAAAGACACAAACAGATATATGCACACCAAAGTTCATAGCAGCATTGTTCACTATTGCCAAAAGTTGGAATCATCCCGGGTGCCCATCAACAGATGAATGGATAAACAAAAAGTGGTACATACATAAAATGGAATATTACTCAGCTGTAAGAAGGAATAAAGTGTTACCACATGGTATAACATAGATGAATCTTGAAGACCTTATGTTGAGTGAAGCAAGCCAGGCATTGAAGGAGGAACAGTACATGACCTCACTGATATGAATTAAGGAAATTGAGCAGTCTCTGAGAACAATTGTCTGAAAGATAGGTTTACAGGAAAGAGAAAGAGAAGAGAAAGTTGTGAACCATCACCCATACAGATGTAATCTATGGTAAAGTGATAAAGTGTGGTTGCTTATTGAATGGATAGGACAGGTGGGTAGTGTTATTGGGTTTGGTGGTACAGGGTTGACAGGTGGGTAGATTGGAAATGGTGGGTTAGAATACTGAGGATACTGGGGGGACAGATGGGAGAAGGACCAGGTGAACACTTGGGATTTGTGGGTATGAGGTTGAAAGTACAGAGGTGGGAATGCTCTTATGACAAAATGACACGGAAGTGTCACTAGCTTAGGGTGTTGGTTGGGGGTGCATTTAGGACAGGACACAGCTGGAGCAGGCTTCTAGGGAGAGAGTGAGTGTTCATTCTGTCATAATGTGTTGTATCAGTGGGTGAAGACCCACACAATGAGCAGAAAGGAGATGGACTCCCATCTTTGGGAGGAATGATTCACTCAGAAATAGGTGGATTTCTCTTATGAGCACAGGTGGTTCCTAATAGGGGAGGACAAACCAGTGTGTCAAGACCTCTTGTTGCATGGAACTATGAATCTTGTCATCCAATGAGTCAAGCCTGGGGGTCCTTGTAGGCCCTGGGGCCATGGGGAGGGAGGAACTGAATAGATCAAACAGAGGATATTTAGTGGTCCATGGAAATGTTTTTCATTACCTTACAGTGATGGGCACAGGACATGGTAAATATCATCAAAATTTATTAAAGTGTATGATCTAAAATATAAACCATACTGTAAACCATTGACAATATTTAGTAGCTATGTTTCACTATCTGTTTAACAGTTATAACAATGCTACCATCCACATACAAAAATGTTTTAATATGGAGTGAGGAAAGGGTGAGGAGGTTGGGTATATGACAGTCTCTTATTCTGTGTGTGACTTTGCTATGACCTAAAACTTCTTTGAAAATTAAATGAAAAATGATGAGAAACTGGGAAGTTAGAGGGGGAAGGTGTCACATTACAGACTGGGCACGAGATATTGCAGTGATAAAAGGCAAAATGTCAAAAAAATTTTTTTTTAATTTTTTCCCATTTTTAAAATATCCCAATCCTTCAATTTTATTTTTAGTTTTTTTTTATGTTTTCGTGTATTTTATCTCTTACATTTAAATTTATCATTATTATTTCATTTTCCTATTAATTGTATTTGGCTATTGTATTGGCTTCATCTTTCAAGAAGCTTTGGATCACAGAAGGGTTACAATTGGGGTGGGAGAGGATCGTTGGTGGGGGGTGTCATGGATGGGGGGGTACATGGGAGGAAGTTCACATGAACATACATAAAAGGTATATAAAATTGTTCAAATGCTAATGGGGCATGGTCACAGTGGGTGGAGAATCACTCAATAAGTGAGAGAATACTGAATTCCCATCCTGGAGAGCTCTGCCACATTCTCTAATAGAGCAGCAACAGTTCCCCAAGTGCAGGGGCAATGTCTGGCAAAGGAGGATGATCCATTGATGGGCTCTTGTTATTGATGACTAGCCTTATGAGTCTGCTATTGAAATTGAAAGTTAGCCTATTGTTATGGGGTGCCTAAGGGTTGCCTCCTGAGATAGCTCCTTGTTTCTCAAACGTGGCCACTCTCTAAGCCAAACTCAGCATATGAATGCATTACCTTCCTCCCAGCATGGGACATGGTAAATATCATCAAAATCATTAAAAGTATACGGTCTAAAATGTAAAACATATTGTAAACCATTGACAATTTTAGCAACTATGTTTCAATACTTGTATATCAGTTATAACAATGCTACCATCCACATATAAAACGTTATTAATATGGGGGGAGGGAAGAAGGAGGATGTTGCGTATACAAGAGTCTCCTGTATTCTGTGTGAGACATTGCTGTGACCTAAAACTTCTTTGAAAACAAAATGAAAAATAGTGAGACACTGGATTATGAGAGGGGGAAGGTGCCGTGGTACAGACTGGACACCAGATATTGCAGTGATGAAAGGCAAAAGGTCAAAAAATTTTTTTTTATATTTTTCATTTTTTAATATCCCAATCTTTTAATTTCATTTTATTTTTAGTTTTTAAAAAAAATTTTATGTATTTTATCTCTTGCATTTAAACTTATTGTTATTTCATTTTCTTATTAATTGTATTCTGCTATTGTAATGGCTTCATCTTTGAAGAAGCTTTGGATTACAGAAGGGTTAAAAGTGGAGTGGGGGAGGATTGTTGGTGTGGGGTGTCAGGGATGGGTGATGCATGGGAGGAAGTTCACCTGAGTATAAATATAAGGTATATAAAACTGCTCAAATGTTCATGGGGTATTGTCACAGTGGGTGGACAATCACTCAATAAATGAGAGAATACTGAATTACCTCCATTCTCTAAGGGAGCAGCAACAGTGTCCCAAGTGCAGGGGCAGTGAGTGGTGAAGGAGGATGACCCACTGTTGGGCCCTTGATATTGATGACTCGCCTTATGATTCTTTGCTCTTGAAGTTGAAAGTTAGCCTATTGTTATGGGTTGCCTAGTGGTTGCCTCCTGAGAGCCTCCTTGCTGCTCAAATGTGGCCTCTTTCTAAGCCAAACTCAGTATATGAATGCATCACCTTCCTCCCAGGGTGGGACATGAGTCCAGGGGATAAGGCTCCCTGGCAACGAGGGATTACTAACAAGTGCCAACTGGCAATATGACTGGAAAAAGACCTCGAATAAAAGGGGGAAAAGGTAAAGACAAATGAGTTCATATGGCAAAGAGACTTCAAAGTGAGTTGGGAGGTCATCCCAGAGGTAACGGTTATGCCCATTTCAGTAGGACCTCATAGGCTTTCAATGTGGATATCACCCTAAATAGTGGGATTCCTAAGGCTCTGGAGATACCCAAGTCCTATATCAGGGCTGATAGCTCTGGAGTTTGTTTCCTTATCAGTGGACCCTACTTTGGAATCTGTGCTCCTGAGAGTGACAGAGTTGGACTCAAATATGTCTTCCCTGCATATGGCTCATCTGTCCCTTCTATTCAAACTTATATGTGGTGCTGGAGTTTGTAGGTGTACTTCCAGAGACTGGAGACTTTGGGCAGTCCATGTGCCAGCTGGGTCCAGAATCTCAGTGGAGCTGCAACTCCTACTCTACAGCTCAGTGGACTTACCCAGGACACCTGCCGGAGAGATGATGATGGACAATGGCCATCCCAGGGAATGGAGAGGGTAGGATAATCCCATCCATTTATCCATGGGATATAAGCCCTCTCTCTCTTGGAGGTAGAGTGGACATCACTATCTCAGACTCCTCAGGATTGTGGGAAAGCTGTGGACTAGAGTGGACTTTCTGGTATTCTGTTATACACATATTGTGATTCAAGCAATGGAAGAAATTACATTGATTTGGAGTCAGTGGCCACTGGACACTTTGGGGGCAGGGAGAGGGAAAAGCAGTTGTAATACAAGGGTTTTTTTGGGATTTGAGAATTATTCTGAGTGACATTGCAATGCTTTTATATCAGCATATAACATGCAGAGCTGTGTTGGAGAGAGTGTGGTCTACAATGTGAACTATGGTCCGTGCTTAGTGGCAAAGCCCCAGGGTGTGTATATCCATCGCAGGTGATGTGCCACACTAATGAAAGATGTTTATGCGGGAGGTTGTGGGAGGTGTGGGAGGTGGGGCATATGGGAATCCCTGTAATTTTTGTGTAACATTTATGTAATCTAAGTATCTTTTAAAAAATAAAAAATAAATTATTAGTAAAAAATAATTAAAAAAAGAATTTTTGTTACATAAAAAATATAGGGGATACCTTTATGCCACATCCCCTCCCCCTCCCACATTTCCCCACATTAATATCTTTCATTAATGCAATACATTTGTTACAATTGATGAACACATATTGAAGCATTACTACTAACATTTATGTAATCTAATGTTTCTCTAAAAAAATATAAAAGAATGATTTGTGGTTCATTAATGATTGAAAATTGAAAACTTTAAGTGGAATTACCAGTACTCCATTCTTTGAATATGCCTTGCATTTCCAACTTCTGGACCTTTGCCTGGTGTCTCTACTACCTAACCCATTGCCATGGAATATCACAAACTTTCTTTAACCTTTTCTTATAGATACTGGTCATAGTCTACCTAATTGTACAAGACATTTACCTGACTCTTTTAGTCAGTTTCTTGCTATGCCTTCTCTAGTAGTGCTTAACAGACTGTCAGGCATTTTGAGCTGTATAACTATTCATTGAACAAGTGAATATCATTTTTTTTTATTTCTACTCATTACTTTTATACATTTATGTAAAATAAATAATGCTTTTAAAAATTAGAAAATATAGAAAAGGACAGATTAAGTTATTTGTGTACATGTGAATAAATATTATGAATATATGAACACAATTTATTTGAATTCCAGAAAAAATCAAGGAAAAATTTGCAATACAAGCAGAATATAAAAAATACCCTGTACATGGATGCCAGCTCCCCAAACCAGATGGTCAGTGTAAGCCAAATGGTGGTCTACATAATTTCTGTGAAGATTATGTGAAATAATACATGTTAATATAGAAACCCAAGAGAGAGATGTTTTTCCCAGAGAAATTACGGAGAAGTAAGGATTAATTTATCCAAGATTGATTGCTTATAGTCTGCCTTCTTGCAGACTGTGAGGAAACCTGCTGCACAACAATATGAAGGCAATAATCCCTGATTAAATGAAGTGATGAGTCAGCTAACAGGTACTGATGCCATAAAATTTCAACCTTATCAATTGGAATCCTGATCAGGCCCCTGCCCAAAGTCATATATTTGCAACTATAAGGCTTGGACCACAAGTTCTTCCTCTTGATCATGGTGAATCTGGTAGATTCCAGTTGATGAATGTTAAGATACAAAATAATGCTATAGACCAGGTTCTACCACATCATACTCTTATTATATCTAATACCATTATCCACCAGGGAAGGACTTGCTTTTCTCCAATAACAGAATATAAAAGCTTCACAGTCCAAGGATTAAGATCCTTATCCCAAATAATGATGCCCAGCTATGCCTGGTTTCTATGTGATGGTCAAAGGGAGAAATGTGCAACTTATATTTGCTTCTATCTCTGTGAAATTTCTCCACATCCCCAAAAAACAAGTCTTTATGTTATTAAATCATTCATAATTGTTTGATAAGGAAGTTTCATAAGAAGATTGTTTGGCTGGGCATCTACAATGCCCTTCTAGAAGCAAGTCAAGAAACTAGAGAGTCCCCATCCAAGGCATGGAAAAGGCCTTTCAAATACTGGGATGGTGGATTACCAAATGACAATGGGGACTAGACATACAAAATCCAGTGATCCTGAATGCTACATTCCCAATGGAAACTGTACCCATGAGATAATATCACTTGGGATTGTTTCATGGCTATTAATAATGGCTTTGGGTGAATTGCCTAAGGGGAGACCTCTGAGGGGAAGAATCATCATCACTGATGATAATTTGCTATGTGAATCAAGCTCTTTGCAAAAACAATCAGGTCCATGTTGAATGTCAATAATACCCTGAAAATGACATTACATCATTTCTACAGTCATTTTATCAAATGCATCAAATCAAATTATCCAAATGGATTTTAACTAGAGGTCTATATTCTAGCTTACTGGTTCAAAATGTGGTTTACTTTAGTGAATGACGATTATATGGAATACTCAATTTGTTTAGGGATTATTAAGGCTTTCTGGAAATCAGGCAGCTTTCACAAGAACATATTCAGGAAGTGGGAGATTAATCCTGAAGTAATGAGGGTTTTGCAAAAATTAGCCAATTCTCCTCAGCTTTTTGTAAATGCAGATGGGAAAAATGTGACCCCTGACGATATGCCCTTATGAAAATTGCACTCTCTTATCTAATGAGCACTGAACAAGTAGGCAACTTCCTTTGCTTTCCTCATGCAACTGTGGAATATGACTGAAATGGCATGGCATTGCTAGAGAGCAGCATGTTCTGCTCAAATGAATGTAAATGGGCAAGATTTCAAGAATTACCACAACTTTACTTGTTTACTATCCTAAATATACACAATTCTCTCCTACAACAGTGTCAGGGATTATATTAGCCACCCTACTTAATTGAAATAGTATGGATCACTGACAAGCGGGGTATAAATCATGCAAGCCACCATTTTAGATGAGAAGGGTGTAATTAAAATTAAGGGTTAACTTGTGCAAAAGTAATCCCCTGGTAGATCCCTTCTCATAAACTTCTATGAAAACTAATGTCAAAAGGCAAATCAAAATAAAATACAAAAAAGAAATAAAAAAAGAAAAAAGAAAACAAAACAACAGCAAAAAAAGGCAAATCAAGTTGACTTTGCTGATTATATCATTTTATTTGGGATATCAGAATTTTTGCTGCAGCAAGGAATCATGAACACATGTTCAGTCTTCTAGGGTTGGCAAATGAGTTTTTTAGCCATAAAAAGGAAGTTAGGTTAACTGCTATTGATTGGACAGGGGTTTGCCCATTTGTAGCAGTTTGATATTATTGATGGATTCCAGAAAAAAATATTGGATTATGTTTGTAAACTGGTCTTTTCCTCTGGGCATATTAGTGTATTGGATTCAGAGGTTTTACTTTTACTTGATTAAATGATGATTAAGGTTTTGATTGGGCCACATCAGTAAGATGTTGCATCCCCACCCCCTTGGTGGGTGGGGACTCACAGAGCAACCACACCACAGAGATGGGAGGTTGGAGTTTTAATGCTGGAGTCCAGGTAAGTAAACATACAGAGGAGCTTGGTCCTGAGGAAGGAGAGAAGGCCCCAGAAAAAGAGACAAGCCATTCACCTGATAGTCTACAGCTGGTCTTGTGGAGAGAAGCAAGCCTGAGCCCAGAGAGAAACAAAGCCCCAGGAAGAGAGGAAGCCTGGAAGTCTGAATTCTTGACAAATGTCAGCAGCCATCTTACTCCAACATGTAGCAACAAACTTTGGTGAGGGAAGTAACTTATGCTTTATGGCCTGGTAACCATAAGCTTCTACCCTAAATAAATACCTTTTATAAATGCCAACAGATTTCTGGCTAATACACCATCTTGTAAGGGTGGTTTTAGGGCAGGTGTGCTTGATTTTGTATTGGGTCAAATGTAAGAAACTAGGAGCTTGATTTTCTATTTGTGTCAGATGCTTTGGTGGGGATATCAAATTAAAGACATATCAAAAGAAACCCAAAAGGGAGCCCAAAGAGGACACAGATTTTTTTTTTTTACTCTAATGGGTCCCCAGGAGTTTCTCTATATTATTTTTTCCACCTGTCCCATTTTGGTCATTCCCTCAGTTATTAGGGCTTGATTAAAGCGGTTTGTCTTTCATTCACCACTAAAAGCTTCAGTTAGCTGAAGCTCAAGATTTTCATTGACACATTCATGTTGGTACTGTATCCTTAGTTGTACCATTTGTAGATTTATGTGATTGCAAAGTAGCATTTAAGAGTTGAGTGAGCAGGTAATGAATGAGAGTTATTATCAATATTATGATGAAGAGGTAACAAGTGCCTCTTTCAGGATATCTCAAAGCCATGGACCCCATGACCCTAGAAGCCAACCAAAAAGGGAATCAGACCAAACAGATTTGGGAGGTGTGCAAGATTATTTTGCTGCTTCTCTAGTATAGATTCTGCTGCCACTACCTCTTGGTAAACTTCCTTTTGACTATCATTACAAATACACAACTACTAGTGCACATGCACTTCCTTGGGAAACCAGAATAAAGTCTAATTATAATGATTGTGTAGACTCATTTTGTGAAAGTCCAATCTTTCATCAGTTATTGAGCTGACAGCTTGCCCTGGGATATAGATTTTTCTAACTCTAAAGTTACATTTTCTAATACAATCTATAATCTTACAGTGTATCTTGCAGCACTGGAGAGCTTCACCTGTGCCAAGGCGAACAAAACCAAGAACAGAATACCCAGAAGTTTATCTTGGGTTAATGAGCTTTCCATGGTCTACTTAGAGCTCTCTCTAGTCTGGCAATAGTCTCTTCATAAGTTTTGCCACTAGGACAAGAACCTCAGGCATGAGCACTGTGTTACCATTAACATGTGCAGTTGAGCGGGATCATTTTGTGCATCTGATGTTCACCATCTTTCTCTTTAATGGGGGTCAAATGGGTACACATGTAGAGTCCACAAGGAGCAGAGGTCAAATGAAAACCTGAATTCTCAGAGAAGAGCCCCCTCTACATTTCAGGAAAAGAACAGAAATGGGAATTTCCAGATTCTTTCTAAACTTGGTAACCCATCAAACACATTCTTTCTTCTGTGCTCACATCCTTGTCCCTATAACTTTGGGATCGCAAGAATTAATCTCATCATACTCTTTATATCTGTCAGGCCAGTCATTCACTGAAGCCCAGAGATATTTAGATATCCTTCATCACCCATTTGATAATCTTAATATGAATCTGTTCCTCACCCTTTCTGACACATTCTTTACCTCTTCTCATCCACTGGTATTATTCCACCGGGATGGATGTCATTTGGAAAAAAAGGAAGAATTAATACATAACACCATCATCCCTATCTTCATCAAACAAAGTGAATATTTCGGCAGTTTGGCCAATACATGGACTTGTCTCCTGGAAAGATTATTGGAACTCAATATTTTCATTCTAAAATGAAAATGAAACAATAAATGTAGCAACTCACCTAATAATAAAAGCACTTGAGTGACTCATTTACTGAAGATTTCTTGGCTAAGATCAATGTACTCCAGAAATATTCCTGCTTAATATTCAATTAATATAAATAGACCTGAATATATGAGCAGGAGTGTGAAATGCATTTATTGCCTGTCTCAAATAAATGACTTTTTAAAACAACCTGTTAGGAAACCCCGGGGAGATCCCAGAAAGGCAGACCTAAGAATTAAATGCTGGCACCAAACCATTACAAAATATACTATTAAGGCTTTGGGGTAGTGTACCTTAGAGAACATTATTGAAGTACTCCCTTGGATGCCACAATTCAATCAATTAAATAAAATGAAGTCCCATGAGATATCTTGATTGCATATTATTTGTTATAAAGTCCTGGGAAGGTAAGAACCATCAACTTTACTCCATTTTTCCTAAAAAAAAAACAAAACTGAGCCACACTGAATAAAGAAATGTGAAAGGGAAATTTAATTATAAGTCAACAATCCAGAGATAGTATTATCATTCCTTGTTGTTGTTGTTTTTTCCTTTGAAAGTATAGTTATATTCTAAGTATAGCTTAAACAGTAATTTATATTGTATATTTTCCTTTTTTAATTAGCAATATACAACAAACTTCATTTCCCATTCATATAACTGGTTTCCTTAATAGAAAAAATTGCATTTATATTCTAAATATGGGCACTGTGCTTTCAGATGTGCTTATTTATTATTAAATCTGAAAAAGAAATGGTCAATATGTGTCCTAAGGAAATAAAGGTTTATTGAAAGGATAATATATTTATGAATTCTGGTAACTCTATTCATCATGCCTTAACAGATTCACATAAAAAATACCTATGACTACATGTAAGTTTATTCCTAACTGGTACAATGTCCAAAATGCATTTCAGATCATTGAGCAACTCTGCTCCATACAGTGATATCGGGAATGAGTCTCCTTCCAAATTGTTTCACAATCATCACAGGCTTCTGGGGCTGAGGTTCTCTTCTGCAAGAGAAAATTCAATTTAAGAACAATCACATAAATATATATTCAGTGAAAGTAAACCCCACAGAGGAGGACCTCACATAGCACATAAGTGAAAACATGGGCAAAAGATATAGTCATTAGATTCAAGAATATTGCACCTGAGGAACTACATAGAAAAAGAAATATGCAAATTACTTAAAATGAGGACTTAAAACAGGTGTATGTAGATATAGATTTCATGAAGCAAAACAGTATGAACAAAGCCCTTCATTTTTTGAAAAAATATAAATGGAAGACCCATAAATGAATAATAGCATCATCAATAATAGCAGCATGAAAAATCAATGAGAAGGTGATCCATGATGGCACAATATGGAATGGCAGGCTGCACACCTCCTCCAGAAACTTTAGGAAGGTAGGCAGGCTTTCCTGGCATAAGGGGAACCGCTATAGGAGAGGATGGCTGGAGGGGGGGTGCCCAAATTGCTCTGGGTAGAGGGGAGCCAAAGAGTTGATTCTCCTGGCAGACTAGCGCCCAGCTGGCTCTGAGAGTGAAGAGAGATCCCTCTGGCAAGGAGGTGTTCATGCCAATGTCCAGCAGGCTCATGAGTGAAGGGAAACCACTGGTGAATCAGTTGTGTGGGCTGGGACCCAGGGGGACTCCATTGTGCAGGCTGGGACTCCGGGGGAGAGTGAAGCAGGGAGGGGGGCAATCAGCAGACAGACTAGTGCCAAGTCTGCCTGGGGAAGAGAAGAGCCACCAATCAGTTGGGTGTCATGCCAGTGGCTAGCCAGCTTTCGAGAGGAGGGAAGCCATGGGGCAACTGGGAGTTCTGGCTGGCATCCAACTGGCTCAAGGGGTAATGGGAGCAGAGGGGATATGATTGGGCAGGCAGACCAGCTCCCAGCCAGCTCCAGGGAAAAGGAGAACCTTGGTCCTGCAGCTAACATCTTCCAAGGAGAGTGGAGGGAGGAGGAGAGCAGACGGGTTGACAGTCACCCAGCCAGCCCCTGAGGAGACAGGAGCCAAGGGAGTCTTACAATAGGCCAAGAGGCAAGAGGCATTCAGCCAGTACCCTGGGGGAAAGAGGAGGGAGGAGGAGATCAGGAGGGCTGACACACACCCACATGGCTCCTGGGGAACTGGGGAGCATTGGGGCAAGCAGGCTTGGGAAGGCGAGCATAGAGAGAGGATTTTCACTTGTTTGACTTTTGCTTCTCTCTCTCCTTTCAGGTGCCTGGGGAGAGGCTGGCCGTAGGGGTGATTGACTGGTTGACACTACAGTTTGAGACTGTTTATTTATTTATTTTTTTTGGTCTTTCTCTTTCCTCTTTCCTTTATTTCTTTATTGTCTGTGCTTTCTTTCTTTCATTTTTTCCTCTTCCTTTTTTTTCCTTCTTCCTTTCTGCCTTCTCTTATTTTGTCTTCACTTTTTCCTTCTTTTCTTATTTGTCTGGTCTTTTACTTTATTTTATCTTATTTTTTCCTCTTTCTTTTTTTCACCTTTGTAATTTTTATTCTTTTTCACTATTTCCCCTTTTTATTATTTATTTTTCTGTCTCTTTTTTTGTTCTTTCTCGTCCTTTTTTTTTTCTTTTTATCTTCTTTTTTTTCCCTCTTT
This sequence comes from Cabassous unicinctus, assembly GCA_029593785.1. NCBI lineage: Eukaryota > Metazoa > Chordata > Mammalia > Cingulata > Chlamyphoridae > Cabassous > Cabassous unicinctus. The sequence continues at coordinate 19,628 of JAQZBX010016496.1, read as the reverse complement.
TTTGTGTGTACCTAATAATTTTTCAGGTGAACACAGGCAACTAAAAAGATATAGAATAAGTGGAACCAAGTGTTAAGAAAACCTGTAACAAACAAAATAAAATAAAATTAAATTAAATTAAATAAAAAATAAAACCCTAAACTAGAAAGAAGCTAACCAACTTAAAAAGTCCATCAAGATAAAAACATGCCCAGACATCAGTGAAAAATTACAAGCCATCCTGAGAAACAGGAAGTCATGGCCCAGTCTACTGAACAAACTAAAAATCAAGAGGAAATGCACAATGTGTAACAACTAATCAAAGATGTCCAAACAAATATCCTTAATCAATGCAATAAAATGAAGGAAGACATAAAGAATATCAAGAAGATACTAGGGAAACATGCATAAAAAGATAACAGATCTTAGAGTGATTAAGGCATAATGCAAGAAATTAAAAATACACTAGAAACACATAACAGCATATTTGAATAGGCAAAGGAAAGAATTAGCAATGTTGAAGATAAAACATCTGAAATCACATAGATAGTAGAACAGATTGACAAAAAATGGAAAAGCTCCAACAGGAACTCAGGGAATTGAATAACAACACAAAACACACAAACATATGCATTATTAGCATCCAGATGGAGAAAAGAAGGGAAAGGGGGCAGAAAGAGTGTTTGAGGAAGTAACAGCCAAAAATTTCCCAACTCTTATGAGGAAAAAGGATGTCACATCCAGAAAGTGCAGCATACACCAGTCACAATAAATTCTAGCAGACTACCAAGACACATGCTTATCAGATTGTCAAACACTAATGACAAAGACAGAATTCTGAAAGCAGCAGCAATAAAAAAGAGACCCATCACATATAAGGGAAACTCAATAAAATTTAGTGCTGATTTCCCATCTGAAACCATGGAGGTGAGAAGGCCATGGCAAGTCATAGTTAAGGTGCAGAAAGAAAAAACTGCCACCCAAGAATTCTGTATACAGCAAAATTGTCTTTCATAATGAAGTAGAGTTCAAACTATTCACAAATAAACAGAGATTGAAAGTATTTGTGAACAAGAGACCTGCCCTCCAAGAAATACTAAAAGGAGTTTTGCAGGTTGAAAGACAAAAACAAGAGAGAGAGGGTTGGAGGAGAGTGCAGAAATGAAGATTATTAGCAAAAATAACTAAAAGGCTAAAAAGAGAAATAAAAATAAAATTTGACATATATAAGCCTAAAGAAAAAATGGCTACAATAAGTATTGCTTATACAGTAATTTCATCGAATGTGAATGGATTAAACTCTACAATCAAAAGACACAGAATGGCTGAATGGATAAGGTAATATTACTCAACTATATGTTGTCTAAAAGAAACTCACCTTAGGCCCACAAACAGCTTACAAGTGAAAGGTTGGAAAATGATTTTATACACAAACTGTAATCAGAAAAGGTCAGGAGTAGTTAAACTAATATCACACAAAATAGACTTTAAATGCAAAATAGAGTTTAAGAGACAAGGAAACTATATATTAATAAAAGGGGCACTCTACCAAGAATAAAGAATAATCATAAATATTTATGCACCTAACTAGGGTGCCCCAAAATACATGAGGGAAATACTGGCAAAAATAAGGGGAGAAATAGATGCCTCTACAATCATAGTCAGGGACTTCAATACACCATTATCACATTAGACAGAACATCTCAACAGAGGCATGGTAAAAAAACAGAGACCTCAAACAATATTTTACAAGAACAAGACCTAATGAATATGTACATAGCATTACACCCAAATACAGTAAGATATACATTCTTCTTGTGTGCTCATTGATCATTCTCCAGGAGATACCACACACTAGGTCATAGAACAAGTCTCAATGAATTTAGAAAGATTGAAATTATACAAAGTAATTTATCTGATCACAATGGAATTACCCTGGAAATTAACAAGTGACAAATAACCAAAATAGGCAGAAATGCTTGGAAGTTAAATAACAGATTCTTAAACAATCAGTGGGTCAAGGAGAAAATTACCAGAGAAATCAGTAACTACCTGGAAGCAAATGAAAATGAGAACACAAGATATCAAAATTTATGGGATGCAAATAAAGCAGTGCTGAGAAGGAAACTTATAGCCATAAATGCCTGAATTAAAAAAGAATGAGCTAAAATTGAAGACCTAACTGCTTACCAGAAGGAACTAGAAAAAGAACAACATAGTAATCCCAAAACAAACAGAAAGAATGAAATTATAAAGATTAGAGCAGAATAAAATGAAATTGAGAATTTTAAAAAATAGAATTAACAAAAACAAGTGTTTGTTCTTTGGGAAAATTAATAAAAATTGACAAACTCTTAGCTAGACTAACAAAGAAAAAGAGAGAAAAAATGCAACTAAATAAAATCAGAAATGAAAGAAGTGACATCACCGCTGACCCCATGGAAATATAGACTATCATAAGGATACTTTGAAAAACTGTATGCCAACAACATGGACAATTTAGATGAAATGAATGAATTTCTAAAACCACAGGAGCAACCTACATTGGTGGAAGAAGAAATAGAAGAACTCAACAGACAAATCATAAGTAGTGAGATTGATTTAGTCATCAAAAACCTCTCAACCAAGAGAAGCCCAGGACCAGATGACTTCACAGGTGAATTCTACCAGTTATTCCAGAAAGAACTAACACCAATCCTGCTCAAACTCTCCAAAAAAATCGAAGAGCAGGGAACATTATCTAACTCATTTTATAGTGCCAACGTCACACTAATACCAAAGTCACATACAGATGCCAAAAGAAAAGAAAACTACAGAACAATCACTCTAATTAACTGAGATGCAAAAATGCTCAACAAAATTGTTGCTAATCAAATCAAACCACATATAAATCAAATTATACACCACAATAAGTGGGTTTTACCACAAGTATGCAAGGAAGATTCAACATAAGAAAATCAATCAATGTAATCCACCACATTAACAAATTGAAGGGAAAAATCACATAATCATCTTTATTGATGAAGAAAAGGCATTTGGCAAAGTAGAGTATCTTTTCTTGATAAAAACATTTTGAAAGGTAGGAGTAGAAGGGAACTTCCTCAACATGATAAAGAGCATATATGAAAAACTCACAGCTAACATCACACTCCATGGGGAAATGCTAAAGGCTTTACCTCTAAGATCTGGATCAAGACAAGGATGCTAACTGTCACCATTCTTATTTAACATTGTATTAGAAGTACTTGCTTGAGCACTTAGGTAAGAAAAGGAAATAAAAAGAATCCAAACTGGAAAGGAAGAAGCAAAAATTTAACTATTTGCAGATGACATGTTTTATATGTAGAAAGTTCTGAAAATTTTACAATAAAGCTTCTAGGGCTGATAAACAAGTTCAGTGCAGTGGCAGGATGTAAGACCAACATGCAAAAATCAGTAGGGTTTCTGAAAAATAATAATGAGCAATCTTAGAAAGAAATTGAGAAAAACATTTCATTTACAATAGCAACTAAAAGAATCAAATATCTAGGAATAAATTTAACTGAGGATGTAAAGGCCTTGTACAGAGACAACTGCATGCCATTGTTAAAGGAAATCAAAGAAGACCTACATAAATGGAAGAATATTCCATGTTATGGGTTGGAAGCCTAAATATCATTTAGATGTCTATCCTACCCAAATTGATTTGCATATTCAATGTAATCCCAAAACAACTAGCACAGCAAGTTATCAAAACTATTTGGAAGTGTAAGGGGCCCTGAATAGCCCAAAACATCTTGAGAAAGAAAAGCAAATTTGGAGGAAACATGCTGCCTGACTTTAAAGCATATTAGAAAGCTACATTGGTCAAAACTGCATGATTTTGCACAAGGATAGACATACTGGCCAATGAAACCAAATTGAGAATTCAGATATAGATCCTCACATATGTGGTCAACTGATATTTGACAAGGTCACAAAGCCCACTCAACTGGGAAAGAATTGTCTCTTCAACCAATGGTGCTGGGGAACTGGATATCCACATCCAAAAGAATGAAAGAGGATCACCATCTCATGCCCTGTACCAAAATTAATTCAAGATAGATCAAAGACCTAAATATAAGAGCCAAAACTATGAAGTTACTAGAATATAATGTTGGGAGCCATCTACATGATCTTGTAAAAGAAAATGGTTTCATAAACTTTATACTCAAAGCATGAGAAATGAGACAAAAGATAGATAAATGGTATCTCCTCAAAATTAAAAACTGTTGTGCTTCAAAGTAGTCAAGAAAGTGAAAAGTCAGCCTACTTAATGGAGCAAATATATGGGAACCATTTATCTGATGAAGATCTAATATCCAACATATATAAAGAAATCTTAAATTTCAATAATAAAAACACAAACAATACATTTTAAAAAATGGGCAAAGGATTGAATAGACACTTTTCCAAAGAGGAAATAAAAATGGCTAAAAAGCACATGGAAAGATGCTCAATATCTGCAGCTACTAGGGAAACACAAATCAAAACTACAATGAGATAACATCTTACACCTTTTAGATTGGCTGCTATTTAAAAAACAGAAAACTACAAGTGTTGAAGAGGATATGGAAGAATAGGAACACTCCTCCACTGTTGGTTGAAGATAAAGGGTGCAGCCACTGTGGAGGAAGTTTCCCCAGAAGCTAGGTATAGAATTGTCATACAAATATACTCAATTGTAGGAATATACCTGTAGCAGTTTGGCATAGTTTATGAATTCCAAAAATAGATATTGGATTATGTTTGTAAACTGGTCTGTTCCTTTGGGCATATTATATTTTATTAGATTCAGAGGTTTCACTTTTACTTGATCAAATTAAGATTAGGGTTTTGATTCCACCACATCAGTAGGATGTTGAGTCCCTCGGGCAGGGATTCACAAAGAAAATGACATGGCAGAAGAAAGAGTTAGAGTTTTTGATGCTGGAGCCCATGGAAGCAAATACACAGAAGAGCACAGAGGAATAGAGATGACTCCATGACATGGCAGAGGCCCTGGGAAGAAAGAGAGCCTGATAGCCAACTGCTATATCTGAGCCCAGAGAGAAATGAGCTCTGGGGGAGAGATGAGACATATCCCAGCCTACAGCTGAGATTGGAAAAACTGGGAACAGAGAGCCTTAAGAGGAAGAGGAGATTGAATCCTTGCAGAGATTGGCAGCCAACTTGCTCGAACACCTGGCAATAGACTTTGGTGTGGGAAGTAACTTAAGCTTTATGACCTTGTGACTGTAAACTTCTACCCCAAATAAATACCTTTTATAAATGCCAACAGATTTCTGGTACCTTGTATCAGTGACCCTTTGGCTGACTAACACAACACCCAAAAGAATTGAAAGCAGGAATGTGAACAGATATATGGACATCAATGTTCATCATGGCATTATTCACAATTGCCAAAAGTTGGAAGCAACTAAACTGTCCATCAATGGATGAATGGATAAACAAAATGTGGTATATACATAAAATGGAGTATTACTCAGCTGTAAGAAGGAATAACATTTTGACACATGTGACAACATGGATGAACCTTGAAGACCTTATGTTGAATGAAGTAAGCTAGTAACTAAGGATCAAATACTGCATGATTTCACTGATATGTACTAAGGATATTGATCAGTCTCAGGGACATAGAATCTAGAAGATAGGGTACCAGGAGATAGAAAGGGAGTAGAGAACGGTGAGCCAATACTCAATCTGGGCAGAATCTATGAAAAGGTGAATGGTGGTGGTTTGGCAGTGGACGGTAGGCAGAGGTGATAGGGATGCAGTGCTTTAAATGGAGTTGATGGTGGTGGAGTGTGAGTGATGGCAATTAGGGGGATGGGATGGGATATCCCTGGAGCTCGGAGGAAGGTTGGAGGAAAGAATAGGTGAACTCTGGGAAAGATGAGGACTATGGTTGAGAATAGATTTGTGGGAGTACTCTTTCAGTATCTGTTGCAGGTGAGGGTTATTGGTGCAGCTTGTTAGTGATGAAGGAATGTGTGGGAAAGGCAACACCTAGGATATGCCTCTATGGAACATGAATGTGTTCATGTGGTCATATGATGTTTAATCAGTGGGTGGAGACCCACACAGTAACCAAAGAAGTATTAAACTCCCATCCTAGGGAGTCCTGCTACATTCTCAAATAGAGTGGAAGAAACTCTAGAGTACATAGGTAATGTATTAGTCAGCCAAAGGGGTGCTGATGCAAAATACCAGAAATTAGTTGGCTTTTTTAAAGGTTATTTATTTGGGTTAGACGCCCACAGTTACCAGGCCATAAAGCATGAGTTACTTCTTTTACCAAAGTTTACTGCCACATGTTGAAGCAAGATGGCTGCCAACATCTATGAGGTTTCAGGCTTCCTGGGTTCCTCTCTTCCCAGGACTTGCTTCTCTCCAGGGTCAGGCATGCTTCACCCCACAAGGCCAGCTGTAGGCTATTAAGTGAACAGCTCATTTCTTTCCCCAGGGCTTTTTCTCTTTCTTTATGACCAAGCTCTTCTGTATGCTTACTTCCCCAGGTTTTAGTATTAAAACTTTAACATTAAAACTTTAACTAACTCTTCTGTTTTGCCATGTAGTTTTATCTGTGAGTTCCCACCTACCAAAAGGGTGGAGACTCAATGTATTACTGACGTGGCCCAATCACATTTTAATCATAATTTAATCACACCCAGGTACAGACCAGTTTACAAACATAATCCAATGTCTAGTTTTGGAATTAATGAACCATATCAAACAGGTAGTGTCTAATAAAAGGAAAACGGACCAGTTTGCCAAACCTATGATATTACTACTTGTACTTAAGAAACTTATTCTTGTAAAATTGAAACTTAGCCCAATAATAACTATTACTTAAGTTACTTCCTTGTTACTCACTTGTGACTTCTCTCTAAACCAAACTCAGCAAATAAACTCACTACCTTCACCCAAGTGTGGGACATGACTCCTGGGGATGAGCCTCCCTGGTACTGAGGGATTAATACCAAGTGCCAACAATACATTTGAAAAAAGACCTTGAACAAAAAGGGAGAACATTAAATTCAAAAGAGTTTTCATGGTTATGAGATTTCATAGTTTCAGAGGTTACACTTATGCACATCTCATGTAAATCTCACTAACTGCCACAGTAAACAAAATCCAAACAACTATGCTCCCAAGGGCTCTAAAGATATACAGACACCACAGGCAAGGCACACAACCCCATGAAATCAGCACCTCATCAATGAGTCAGTCCTTGAATATATGGTAATCTGTTTCCTCAATGTAACAGAGTTACACTCATTTATTAATATAATTTCCCTTTATATGATTCTTCTACCACTTTTATTTGAACCTACAATTATCACTATACCCATTAAATATATCTCCCAGACACTTAAATCTTCAGTCTGTTCATATGCCAATTGGCTGTAGAATTGCAGCCAACACCTACCCTCCAGTCCAACAGATTCGTCCAGGAAAACTAACAAAGTAATCATTATGGCCAACTCCCATCACCAAACACAAATAATATCTACAACTGCAGGCAAAACAGTTCCTTCCATCTGCCCCATAAAATCTAAGCCCCCTCTAAATTTGAAGCAGAGTGGGCATCACCATCCCCAAATCCTCAAGATTAAGAAATGAACAAATATAAGGGGAAAAATTCAACCAAGGACTAAAGTAGACTTATTATTATTATTATTTTAATTCTGAATTTTTTATTATTTTTTTTGAAATATACTTAGATTACATAATTGTTACACAGAAAATATAGGAATTCCCATATGCCCCACTCCCCATGCCTCCCACACTCTCCCACATGAACATGATTCATTAGTGTGGCACATTCATTGCAATTGATAAACACATCCTGGGGCTTTGCCATTAAGCATGGACCATAGTTCACATTGCAGTCTACACTCTCTCCCCCACAGTTCTGAATGTTGTGTGATGATATAAAATGGCCTATATCTATTGTTGCAACATCACTCAGGAAAATTCCCAAGTTGCAAAAGAGCCCTCATATTACAATTGTTTTTCCCTCTCCCTGTTCCCAGAGCCTCCAGTGGCCTCTGGCTCCATATCAATGTTGTAATTTCTTCCATTGCTAGAATCACAATATGTCTATAGTAGAATACCAGTAAGTCCACTCTAGTCCATAGCTCTTTTCCCAGTCCCGAGGATTCCGAGATGGTGACATCCACTCCACCTCCAATTGAGAAGGGGCTTATATCCCATGGGAAAGATGGAGGGGACTATCGTGACTGCAGCTTCAGACTCTCTCCGTTCCCTGGAATGGCCATTGTCCATCATCATCTCCCCACCAGTTGTCCTGGGTGAGTCCAATGAGCTGTAGAGTAGGTGTTGCAACTCCACCGAGTTCTGGGCTCAGCTGGCATATGGACAGCTCAAAGACTAGAGTCTCTAGATGTACACCTACAAACTCCAGCACCAGTTATAGGGTTAAGTAGAAAGGACATATAAGCCATGTGCAGGGAAGACATAATTGAGTCCAACTCTCTTACTCTCAGGAGCACAAACTCTAAAGTAGGGCCCACAGCAAGGCACCATCCAGAGATATCTGCCCTGACCATAGGACCTGGGTGTCTCCAGAGCCCTCAGGAGCCCCACTATATGGGGTAGTATCCACTTTGGAAGTCTATGAGATCCTGCTGAGATGCGTATAAGTATTACCTCTGGGATGACCTCACAACTCTCTTTGAAGTCTCTTAGCCATATAAACTCACTTGTTTTACCCTTTTACCCTTCTATTTGAGGTCTTTTTCCAGTTGCATTGCTAGTTGGTGCTTGGTAGCAATCCCCAGGTGCCAGGGAGGCTCATCCCCAGGAGTCATGTCCCAAGCTGGGAGGAAGGTAATGCATTCATATGCTGACTTTGGCTTAGACAGAGGCCACATTTGAGCAACAAGGAGGCTTTCAGGAGGCAACCCTTAGGCATCTCATAACAGTAAGCTAAGTTTCAATTTCTAGAGCAAAGGCTCATGAGCCTAGTCATCAATATGAAGAGCGCATCAGTAGATCATCCTCCTTCGCCAGTCACTGCCGCTGCACTTGGGGACTGTTGTTGCTCCCTTAGAGAATGTGCCAGAGCCCTCCAGAATGGGAATTCATTATTCTCTCAGTTATTGTATTAGTCTCCACCTACTGTGACAATGTCCTGTGAACATCTGAACATTTTTAATACCTTATATGTGTGCTCAGGTGAACTTCCTCTCATGCATCCCCCATCCCTGACACCCCACACCAACAATCCTCCCCCATCCCAGTTGTAACCCTTCTGTGATCCAAAGCCTCTTCAAAGATGAAGCCATTACAATAGTCAAATACAATTAATAGGAAAATGAAACAATTATGATAAGTCTATGTATGAGATAAAATACATAAAAATTTAAAAAAACTAAAAATAAAATGAAATTAAAATATTGGGGCACTAAAAAAAATGAAAAATATTTTAAATTTTTTTTTAGCATTTTGCCTTTTATCACCACAATATCTGGTGTCCTGTCTGTACTGTGGCATGGTTTAGACTTATTATTACCACAGTATTGGAAGAACTTGTAACATTGATATGAAGATAGTGGTTACCAGAGGTTCTGAGGCGAGAGGAAGGGAAGAATAAGTGGAATATAGGGCATTTTTAGGGCATTGGAATTTTCTACATTAATTTGAAATGTCACTTACAGGCCATTCTATATTTTGTCAAATTTTATAAAACTCTACAGTGAAATATGTAAACCATAATGAAAACTATTGACCTTGGTTAATAACAATGCTTCAATATTTGTTCAATAAATGTAACAAATGTACCATAATAATGTAAGATGTTATTAACAGGGCAAAATGTGGGAGGGGGAGGTGGTACATGGGAATCCTCTATACTTTCAATGTAACTTTTGTGCAATCCAAAACTTCTTTATAAAAAAAATTTATTGAATGGAAAAAAATCAATGGACTGAAAGTGTATGATGAAGTTGGATGGAAAAACATGTCTTTATTTTCTCTAAAATATCAGTGAAATTTAGTCTCTCCATCAATTACAAAGGTATGCAATAAGCTACAATATAATCATCATTACTTTTGATCATCAGATCACAAATATTTTAGCATCATTTATAGATGAAATATTACACTAAAATGTTTTTATGCTCATCCCCAGTTCCAAATTACAGTAGTCTACATAGATGCATGCCAACATTCTTTAATGCCTGATTGATGAACCACAACTATTACTCTATCACAAAATTTTTATTTTTAATATTTTGTTAATTTTACATCAATATATATTGTTTGATTTGTAATTCTATGTATTTTATTTATTTAGTTATTTTAAGACATTTTTCTAGGGATTCATTCATAGGTTTCTCCAGACTGCCAAAAGTAGATCATAAAGGGAAAAAATAAAAGGTTATCACAAAATTTAGTAAATTTCATGAAAACTATGTGGAAGTGATCCAGAATGAAACCAAAAGAGATACTAAGATGAAGGATGACTTAAAATAAAAATTAGGAAAAATTTCTACAAATGTCTAATAAAGTTTCAGAAACAAATAAATGAGATAATGACAAATCTATAGCAGAAGACAATATTTCAAAAGGCAAGACTTTTGCCTATTTAAAAATCACCAGATTTTAATTTTAGCAGTTCCAATGAAATTAATGTTCACCTATATATTTTGTGAAAATATATATTTTGTGAAGTGACTATACATTAGTCCAGTATAATTTGATTGGTTGTCTTTTTATTAATGATTTGTAAGTGTTCTTTATATATTCTGAGTAATTAACAGGTGTTTGCTTTCTGCATATTTATTCCTAGTTTTTAGAAGTTTATTCTTACCTAGAGATTGACTATTCATTTTCTTAATGATATCTTTGTATTGCAAGTAGTTTTTAAATTTGGCAAAGTCCCATTGATCAATTATCACCAAGGTAGTCTCCTTTTCTTTCTTCCAGAAGCCATAGTGTTTAATCTGTTATCCTTAAACCTGTAATCAATTTCAAATTAACTTATATAGAGTGAGATAAGGACTGAGGCTTTTTCCCCCCATTAAATTATCCAGTTTCCCAGGCACATTTTCAAAAATCAATTGAAACTTTATATATTGGTTTATAACTGGATTATTCTATTCTACTTCCAAGTTGTCTATCTTTTGTGTATTATAGTAAATCTTTAAGCCTTCCAGCTATGGTAAATTACATTGGGATATTTCAGATTCTTTGCATTTCTATATTTTAGGATCAGCATGTCAATTTATTTAAACAAATTGTTAAGATTTTGGTAACACATCAAATCTACAGATTAATTTAAGGATAACTGATTTTTTAATAATATTGAGTTTTTAGGCCAATAAACATGGTAAATCTCTAAACATATTTAGCTATTTATATAAAACTATTCTATAATTTCACTCTAAGATATTGACAAATTTGATAATTTTATTCCTACCTTTTGTTTACTTGTTTTATTTCTAATTATTTTTATTTAGCTTTTATTTGATATTTTACATTTCAAAAAATTGTTGTGAGCATATAGAAATATAATTGATTTTAAACATAATAATTCTAGTATTTTTGCATATAACTTTATATATATGTACATATATATAAAGCATATCTAAAATGACTTTAAAATGATCAAAATTGGGAGACTTAACACTATTTGATTTCAACAATTTGTATAAAAAGTTCCTGTAATAATGACAGTGTGATGTTGGTATAAGAGTAGGTAACTAAATCAAAGAAATAAAATAGCCCAGAAATAGTCCAAAACATAAATGCAAAAATGATTTTTGTAAAATGTACAAAAGAATCAAGTGGGAAAGAATGGTCTTTTGAATAATTGAATATCCATTTACAATTAAAAATACTTCAGTCCAGACTTCACACCATAGACAAAAATTAACTGAGTAATTATCATAAACCTAAATGTAAAATGTAAAATCATATAATGTCTAGAAGAAAATACATAGAAAATCTTTGTCAGCTTGGGTAAGATAAGAATTCTTATAACCTACAATAAAAAGATAATCTATAGTTTTTAAAAAATTGATAAATTGAACTTCATCCAAATTAAGAATTCCTTTTTTCAGCAGCATAATACATATTTACTTTATCTTTATTTTATTTTACTTTTTAAAAGTATCTTTTTTATTTTTAAAGGAGCTTTAGGTTACACAAATGTTACATAAAATATAAGGGATTCCCATATGCCACACTTCCTTTCCCTGCCACACTTTCGCACATTAACAACATCCTTCAGCATTGCTGGATTATTACCAAGCTCCAACTAGCAGTGCATCTGGAAAAAGACCTTGGCCAAAAGGGGAAAATGGTAAATACAAATGAGTTTTTATGGCTAAAATATTTCAGAATGATTCAGGAGGTCATAACAGATCTTACCCTTATGCAAGTCTCAGCAGGATCTCACTGACTGCCGCAGTAAACAGCACCTCAAATAGTGCAGCTCCTAAGGGCCCTAGAGACATCCAGAAACTATCAGCAGGGCAGACAGTTCAGGAATTCAGCACCCTGTCAGTGGGTTTTACTTTGGAATTTATGCTTCTCAATGTAACAGAGTTAGACTCAAATATATGTTCTCTGTACATGGCTGTTCTGCCTCTTTTATTTGAACCTGTAATTAGCACTATGCTTGATAAATATATGTCCTGGAGACTTTAATCTTTGGTCTGTCCATGTGACAGTTGAGCCCTGAATTTCAGCAGAATTGCAACACCTATTTTCCAGTTCATTGGACTCATCCAGAACAACTTAGCAAGTAGATAATGATGAACAATGCCCATCCCAGGGAATAGAGAGTATCTGCAGCTGCAAGGAAGATAATTCAATCCATCTGCCCCATGGGCTCTAAGCTCCCTCTCAGTTAGAAGCAGAGTAGGTATCACCATGCCGAAATCCTCAAGACTGGGGAATGAACAATGGACTGAAGTAGACTTATTATTATTTAACTTTAAACTTATTGTTATTCTAGCAATGGAAGAACTCTTATCATTCACATAAGACAGTGGTCACCAGAGGTTCTGAGGGATTGGAGAGGGAAGAATAGGCATAATATGGAGGCATTTTCAGGACATTGGAGTTATCCTGCATGACATTGCAGTGACGGATACAGGCAAAATTGCACAGGACAGAGTGTAAACTATAATGTAAACTGTAGTCCATGGTTAGTGGCAATGCTTCAAAATGTGCTCATCAGTTGTAACAAAGAATTTCTTTTTTATGACAGACACTGTAAAAAAAATGAAAGAATGCACAAGCACTTAGAAAATATTTTCAAATGATAAATTTTAAAGTAAATGTTGTATCCAAAATATATTTATAACTCTCAAAACCTAATAATAAGAAAATAAATTGTTATTTAAAACCTGGAGAAACTGGAAAAACAACAACAAACTAACCCCAAAGGAAGTAGAAAGAAGGAAATAAAGATTAGAGCAAAATTAAATGAAATAGAAAATGAGAAAGCACTAGAAAAAATAAACAAAACCAAAAGCTGGTACTTTGAGAAGATCAATAAATTTGACAAACCCTTAGCCAGACTAACAAAGAAAAAAGAAAGATGTAAATAAACAAAATAAGAAATGAGGAATGGGATATCACCACTGACTCCACAGAAATAAAATATCATAAGTGGATAGTTTGAAAAATTATATGCCAACAGGAAGGATAATTTAGAGGAAATGGACCAATTCCTAGAATCACACAAGCAGCCTACATTGACAAAAGAAGAAATTGATGAAATCAACAGACCAATCACAAATAAAGAGATAGAATCAGTCATGAAAAACTTCCCAACTAAGAAGAACCCAGACCAGATGGCTTCACAGGTGAATTCTACCACACATTCCCAAAAGAACTAACATCATTTCTACTTAAACTCTTCCAAAAGGCAGAGAAGAAGGAACATTGCGTAGCTCATTCTATGATGCCAACATTACCCTAATACCAAAGCCAAAGATGCCACAAGAAAGGAAAATTACAGACCAATCTTTCTAATGAACCTAGATGCTAAAATCCTCAGCAAAATACTTGTAATCATAAACAACACATCAAACAAATTATACACCATGACCAAGTGGGTTTCATCCCGGGTATGCAAGGAAGGTTCAACATAAGAAAATCAATGTAATACACCACATAAACAGATTGAAAGAAAAAAAATCACATGATCATCTCTGTAGACACAGAAAAAGCATTTGACAAATACAGCACACTTTCCAGATAAAGACACTGCAAATGATAGGAATAGAAGGAAACTTTTTGAACATGGTAAAGGGTATATATGAAAAACCCACAGCTAACATCATATACAATGGTGAAATCCTAAAAGCTTTCCCTCTAAGATCGGGAACAAGACAAGGATGCCCACTTTCACCCTATTTAACATTGTCTTAGAAGTACTTGCTCAAGCACTGAGGCAAGAAAAAGATATAAAAAGCATCCAAATTGGAAAGGAAGAAATAAAAATTTCACTATTTGTAGACAACATGATCCTATACATAGAAAACCCTGAGAAACCTACAATAAGGCTTCTAGAACTTATAAATGAGTTCAGTAAAGTCACAGGTTATAAGATCAATGAGCAAAAATCAGTAGCATTTCTGTTCATCAATAATAAGCAACCTGAGGAGGAAATCAAGAAAAAAAATACCATGTACAATAGTAACTAAAAGAATCAAATACCAAGGAAATTTTTTAACTAAAGATGCAAATGACTTATACACAGAAAACTACACAGCACTGTTAAAGGAAATCAAAGAAGACTTAAATAAATGGAAGTATATTCCCTGTTCATGGATAGGAAGACAAAATATTATAAAATGTCTAACCTACTTGAACTACAATACAGATTTAATGCAATCCCAATAAAAATCAACACAGCATTTTTTTACTGAATTGCAAAAATTAACTATGAAATTTATTTGGAAGGGCAAGAGGCCCCAAATAGACAAAGACATATTGAAAAAGAAAAATGAAATTAGAGGAATCACACTACCTGACTTGAAAACATATTACAAAACTAAAATGTTCAAAACTCCATAGTATTTGCACAAGGATAGACACGCTGACCAATGGAATGGAATTGAGAGTTCTGATATAAATCCTTGCATATACAGTCATCTGCTCTTTGAGAAGGCAACCAAGCCCACTCAACTGGGAGAGAATGGCCTTTTCAACAAATGGTGCTTGGAGAACTGGATATCCATATCCAAAAGAATGAGAGAGGAACACCATCTCATATCTTATACAAAAATCAACTCAAGATGGATCAGAGATTTTAATATAAGAGCCAAGACCATAAAGACTTTGGAAGATAATGTAGGGAAGCATCTACAAGACCTTGTAATAGGAAATAGCTTCCTGAACTTGACACCCAAAGCATGGGCAGCAGAAGGAAAAACAGATAAATGGGACTTCCTCAAAATTAAAACCTTTTGCACCTCAAAGGAGTTTGTCAAGAAAGTCAAAAGACAACCTACCCAATGGGAAAAATATTTGGTAACCATATATCTGAAAGAAGCCTAATAACCAGCATATATAAAGAAATCCTGTATCTCAAAATAAAAGGACAAGCAACCCATTTAATAAATGGGCAAGTGGTTTGAACAGACACTTCTCCAAAGAAGGAATACAAATGGCTAAAAAGCACATGCAAAGACACTCAACATCATTAGCTATTAGGGAAATGCAAATCAAAGATTCAGTGAGATACCATATTACACCCATTAGACTGGCAGCTATTTAAAAAACAGAGGACTATAAGGGTTGGAGAGAATGTGGAGGAATAGAAAACCTCATCCACTGCAAGTGAGAATGTAGAATGGTCCAGCCATTGTGGAGGACAGTCTGGCAGTTCCTCAAAAAGCTAACTATAGATCTGCCATATGACCCAGCAATTCCACTACTGGGTATATACCCAGAAGAACTGAGAGCAAGGACAAGAACAGATATATGCACACCAATGTTCATAGGGGCATTATTTACTATTGCCAAAATTTGGAATCGACCCAAATGCCCATCAAAAGATGAAAGGATAAACAAAATACGGTATATACATACAAAGGAATATTGCTCAGTTTTAAGAAGGAATGCAGTACTAGTATGCGGGATAACATGGTTGAATCTTGAAGACCTTATGCTGAGCAAAGCAAGCCAGGCATTGAAGGAGAAATATTACAATACCTCTCTGATATGAATTAAGCAAATCAAATTGACTCAGAGAGCTAAAGACTGGAAGATAGGTTTACAGGAAATAGAGAAAAGAAGATTGTGAGCCAAAACTCCCATAGGGGGGGATTCTATAAAGTGGAAATGAATAGTTGTGCAGTGAAGGGATATGACAGGGGTGTAGGGATACTACTGGGTTGTGTGGTGCAAGCTTGACATGAGGAGTAGGGTGGGGAGGATGTGTTAGATGGTCCATCATACTGGGCGTAAGGTTGGGGGAGGGAGCTGGTGAACACTGGGGATTGGTGGATACGTGGGTGAAACTATGACGTTGAGAGAAAATCTTACGGCAATATGACAAGGAAGGGTTACTGGTTTAGGGTGTTGGATGGGGGAGCATTTGGGACAGGGCATACCTGGGGCAGTCTTCTAGAGAATGTGAGAGTGATCATTTTGTCATACTGTGCTGTATCAGTGGGGGTCCCCAAATAATGAATGTGAAGGAGTTGAACTTCCACACTGGGGAGGCCCAATATGTTCTCAGACAAAGGGGACGGTGTCACTCGAGAGCATGGGAGGTTCCTAATAGGTGAGGAAAGGCTATTATATCAAGCCCTCAGTATTGTAGCAAATATCTATGACTTTTGTCTTTCAAGGAGTGAAGCCTGGTGGTCACCATGGGCCCTGAGGGGAGGGGGAAGGAGGAATAGAATAGATGGAAGAGGGGGTATTTAGGGGAAAATGGAAGTGTTCTGCATGATCTTGCAATGATGGATACAGGCCATGTTAAATTTCATCAAAAATTTACCAAAGTGTATGGTCTAAAATGTAAACCATAATGTAAACGATTGACCATGGTTAGTAGTTATGTTTCAGTATTTGTACATTAGTTGTAACAAATGTACCATCTACATGTAAAAAGGTTACTAATAGGGAAGGGGAAAAGGGGGTAGATATTGGGTATATGCATGTCCCCTATATTCTGTATGTAATTTTATTGTGACCTAAAACTTCTTTGAATACAAAATAAAAAACAAAGTAAGACATTGGAGAAGAAATGGAAGGAAATGCCACTGTATATTCAGGACAACAGATATTACAGTGGTGAAAGGCAAAACATCAAAAAATTTTAATATTTTTCATTTTTTTAATACCCCGTTTTTTTACTTTATTTCAGTTTTAGTTTTTCTAAATTATTATGTATTTTGTTTCTTATGTTTAAACCTATTATTATTATTTCACTTTCCTATTAATTGAATTTAGCAATATTCTTGGCTTCATTTTTCAAGAAGTTTTGGATCACAGAAGGGTTACAACTATGGTAGGGGAGGATCAATGGTGTGGGGTGTCAGTGATGGAGGATACATGAGAGGAAATTCACTTGGGCATACATATAAGGTTTAAAAAAAAAGGCAAATGATTTGAGTAGTTAGTTTACTAAAGAAAATATGGAGAAAGAAAATTATCATATGAAAAGATATTCAACTTAATTATTTATCAGGTAAATGCAAACAAATATCACAATGAAATAACCCAGATATCAATCATCAGGTGAATGGATAAATACGTTGTGAAATATCCATACAAGGGAATACAATAGAACAACAAAAATACATGAGAAATGAATTTCAAAATAATTGTCCTTGGTAAAAGAAGCCAAACAAAACTATGTACATATTGTATGATTTCATATAAACAAAATTCTAGGAATTACAAACTAATATATAGTTATGGAAAACAGGTCAGTGGTTTTCAGGGGACAGGAATTTCTTTGCCATTGTCTATAATGCAGAGCTGCAAATTGTTTTGTTATAGGATGTAATATGGACAGCCAATTGACCTATAACCATTTAATGAGAAGTCTCTCCATTCCACATTGATTTTCACTGCAATATCTGTTATGAAGCATTTATATATGAATGAGTCTGTTAGGGGCTATCATTTGTGATCCTCATTTCTAATTATCTATTCTATTATCTCTTATTTTTTGCAGTGTAGAGAGTAGTATGATATTTGGATAAGGTGCTCAAAACTATCTTCAAGACCAAGGATATGACCATCTACCTATATTTGAAACTGTTTCCTATGAACACCACAGCTGAAGTTAGGGTCTGTTCATGAACATGGAAATCATTCTAGTCATTTCAAATATAATATTTATTTCAGGAAATTGTTTAAATAAGTCTTGGTGTAATGTACAAAATATACAAATATCAAAACAGAAAAAGAAAAAAGAAAAAGAATCTTGAGGCAACATAGAAGTAACAACTGCCATCCTTATGACTGGGAGATATTGGTATTAACAGAACCTAGAATGTGGCGGAAAAGTCCTGTGTTTCCAGTTAACAAAGTGATCATGATGGACAGCTCCATGTCTGCCTCTGTCTCTATAGTAACTGAGTCAAAGCTTGTCTTTCCCCTAAGTAAAATTCCAGTACTGCAGTATTCCATAATATTGATGCTTCATTATTCAGGAAGAAGAGGTGAATAGGTGAATAAGCTTTCTCTTTTACAAATCTATTTCATTTATTGCTAATTTTCTGAGTGTTTTTCTTTTATCATGAACAGTTGTTGAATTTTAGTAAATATCTACAGACTATAAGTCTTTTCTATTTTATTTCTTTACTATGGTAGGTTGCATTGATGGATTATAAATGATATATTGACTTTGCACTCCTGAATAAATCCCTCTTGGATATGATATATTATCTCTTTTTATATACAAATTAATTTGATTTGCCATTTTCTGTATTTTTCATATATATATGAGTGATTGGTCTGTTATTTCCTTATTTGATAATGCTGGCCTCATAAAGTAAAATTGCAATAGGTTCCCTTTTATTCTATTCTCTGGGTGATTTATGTCAGATTAGGATTATTTCTTATCTAATAGTGCCATCTATATTGGTGATAAGGCTATAATTTTAATGAGTTTATCCTGAAGTTTGATTGTTAGCAGAAGGGGAAAAAAACACCAAAAATAAGCAGAGAGGGATCAGATGTGGCTCAAGCAGTTAGGCATCCACCTCCCACATGGGAGGTCCCGGGTTCAGTTCCTGGTGCCTCCTAAAGAAGATGAGCAGAAGCTGCAGATGCAGCAAGGAACAGATGCCATAACCAGTAGATGCTGCAACTGCCACAACCAGCAGACGCTGCAACTGCCACAACCAGCAGATGCCTCAACTGCCACAATCAGCAGATGCTGCAATCAGCAGACACCGGAATGAGCAGATGCTGCAGCCAGGAGGTCCTGGGTTCAGTTCCCGGTACCTCTTAAAGAAGATGAGCAGACAACAAGCAGACAGATGAGCGAGCCATCTCGGGGCAGGCAAGGGAAACAACAACAAAAAAATAAGTAGAGAATCTCTTCTGGATATTTTTTACACATCCACAAACTAAGGCAGATTCCATGTATTCCATTTGGGGCTTTTACCTTGTGCTTA
>JAQZBX010016495.1:0-36434 GCA_029593785.1 Cabassous unicinctus | reverse complement strand
AAAAAGGAAATATTCCCAACCTCCTTATAATCTCCTATTTTTGACCCTTAACATTGATATAGTATCTATGTGACCCTTGACACTACATTAAATTATTACTTTTATCTAATGTCCATAAGTGACATTAGTTGTATTTTCTCATGTATCACCATATTAACAACTTGTAATAGTTACATATATTTATTCTAGTTCATAGAAGAACATTCTTCTTTTTGTACTATTATCCACAATCCTCATCCACCACCAAGCTCACTATGTTATACAATCCCAAATTTCTCCTTTAGGTTTCTCTCTATTGAATTCTACATCCCTATACTACCCCTTTTAGCTATGATCACACTTATAGATCAGCAGAGTTAGTTTTACTCCCTGTATTATGTTAACATCAACTCTATCAATTTTCAAACATTTGCAACCTTACTAAAAACTCTACATACATTAAGCATCAGCTCCCCTTTACCAACCTTTGCTCTATCTAGTAGTGAACTGTACTCTAAATTTTTAATCCATGAGTTTACACATTGTATTTATTTCATATTATTGAAACCATACGATATTTATCCTTTTGTGTTTGGCTTATTTCACTCAACATAATGACCTCAGGTTCACCCATGTTTTCATATGCATCCCTATTTCATTTCTTCTTACAGCTGAGTCACATTCCATTGTAGGTATATACCACATTTTGTTTGTTTATTCATTAGTTGATAGATACTTGGGTCATTCCCATATTTTAACAATTGTGAGCAATGTTGCTATGAACATTGGCATGCAAATGTTAATTGGCATTTTTGCTTTCACTTCTTCTAAGTATATTCCTATGGAACTTCATACAAAAGTTCTTTATTTAGCTTCTTGATGTATGACCAAACTGTCTTCCACAGAGGCTGCATCATTCTACATCCTCATCTATAGTGAATGAGTTTTCCTACTTCTCCACGTCCTCTCCAGCATGTGTAGTTTTCTGAGTTTTTAAATAATGGCCTTTCTATAAGGTGTGAAATGGTAGTTTTGATCAGCATTTCCCTAACACCTAGTGATGCTGAACATTTCTTCATGTGGTTTTTGGCCATTTGTATTTCCTCTTTGGAAAAAAATGTCAAGTTTTTGCCCATTTTTTAAATTGGGTTGCTTCTTTTTTTATTACTTTTATGATCTCTTTATATACCCTGGAGATCAAATGCTTATCTAATATGTGATTTCTAAATATATTCTCATGTTGAGTAGGCTGCCTTTTCACTGTCTGGACAAGGTCATTTGAAGCAAAAAGTATTTAAATAAGAGGAGGTTCTATTTTTCTTTCATTGCTTTAGCTTTGTGGATAATGTTTAAGAAAACACGACTTGCCACAAAAATCTTGAAGATGTTTCCCTACATTATTTTCTAGGCATTTTATGGGTTTAGCTTTTATATGTAATTCTGTGGCATATTTTGAGTTGATTTTTGTATAAGGTGTGAGATAGGGGCCCTCTTTCTTCCTTCTGGATATCGACATTCATTTCTCCCAGTACTATTGTTAAATAGACTGATCCAGCTGGGTAGACATGAGAAGCTTGACAAAAATCACTTGACCATAGATATCAGGGCCTATATCTGAACTCTTAATTCTCTTCCATTGGTATATATGTCTATCATTAAGCCAGTACCATGCTGTTTTAACCACTGTAGCTAATAATATGATTTGTCAGGAATTGAGAGTCCTCCAACTTTGTTCTTATTTTTAAGATATTTCTTGCTAAATGGGAATATTTACCTTTACAAATAAATTTGATAATTGGCTTTTTCAATTCTGCAAAAAGGCTTTTGAAATTGTTATTGGGATTGCATTGAATCTGTTAATCAATTTGGGTAGAAGTAACATCTTAACAAAATTTCGTCTACTAATACATGAACAGGGATTGCCCTTCCATATTTTTAGTTCATCTTAGATTTCTTTAAGCAATGTTTTGTAGCATTCTTAATACAGGTCTTCTACCTGCTTGGTTGAGTTTCTTCCTAAATATTTGATTATTTTCATTGTTTTTAAAAATGAATTTTTTCCTTATTTCCTTCTCAGATTGCTCATTAATATTGTATAGAAACACCACTGTTATTTGCATTAATATAGTATCTTGTCACTTTGCTTAACTTCTTTATTAGCTCTAATAGTTTTGCTGTAGTTTTTTGGGACTTTCTAGATATAGGATATCATCAGTGAATAGTAAATATTTAACTTTTTCCTTTCCAATTTGGATGCTTTTTATATCATTTGCTTGCCAAATTTCTTTCTTGATAAAAACACACAAAAAGGTAGGAATAGAAGGAGATTTCTCAACATGGTAAAGTGTATATATGAAAAACCCACAGCTAACATTTTACTCAATGGTGAAAGACAAAGATTTCTTGCTGAGATTGGGAACAAGACAAGGACTCCCAACATCACCATTGTTATTCAATATTTTGCTGGGGGTTCTAGCTAGAGCAATTAGGCAAGAAAATGGAAAAAAGTCACACAAATAGGAAAAAAAGAAGTACAACCTTTGCTCTTCACTGATGATATGATCCTATATCTAGGAAATCCTAAAAAATCCACAAAAAAGCCTCTAGAACTAATAGACAGTTTCAGCAAAGCGGTGGGATACAAGATTAATATTCAAAATCAGTAGTGTTTCTTTACATTACTGTTGAGTAACCTGAGGAGGAAGTCAGAAATAATTATGTTTATATTAGCAACTAAAAGAATCAAATATTTAGGAATAAACTTAACCAAGTACATAAAGTACATTAAGAAAACTACAAAGCAATGCTAAAAGAAACTAAAGAAGACCTAAATCAATGGAAGGATATTCTGTGTTCATGAATTGGAAGACTAAATATCATTAAAGTGTCAATTCTACCCAAACTTATTTACATATTTAATGCAATTAATCTCTCATAGCCTTTTCCTGCAGAAATGGAATAGACAATTATCAAATTGATTTGGAATGGTAAGGAGCCTCCAAAAGCCAAATATGTTTTTAAACGGTCTCTAAAGTTAGAGGACTCTCAATCCTGACTTTAAATCATTTTACTTAGGTGCAGTGGTAAAACTAAAATGGTACTGGTATAAATATATACATATTGACCAATTGAACCAAATTCAGAACTCTGAAATAGACCCTCACATCTGTGGTAAAGTGTTTTTTGAAAAGACTTTCAAGACCCCCATCCCCCAGTTGGGCCAGAACAATCTATCTAGAAGACTGTACTGGGAAAATTGGTTATCCATATCCAAAAGAAATAAAGAAGGCCCCTATTTCACACCTTATACAAAAATTAACTCAAAATGTATCAAAGGCCTAAATACAAAAGTGAGAAACATAAAACTCCTAGAAGAAAATATAAGGAAACACCTTCAAGATCTTCTGGTAGGTGATGGTTTCTTAAACCCTACACCCAAAGCACAAGTAATAGAAGAAGAAAATAAATAAATGGGACCTCATCAAAATTAAATACTTTTGTTCTTCAAAAGACTTTGTCAAGAAGGTGAAAATGCAGCCTATACATAGGGAGAAAATATTTGGAAACCACCTATCATTTAAGAGTTTGGTATCCATGTTACATAAGGAAATCACACAACTCAATGACAAAAAAACAAACAACCCAATTTAAAAATGGGCAAAATACTTGAATAAACATTTTTTCCAAAAAGGAAATATAAATAGCCAAAAATTACATGAAAAATGTTCAACATCACTAGCTTTTAGAGAAAAGTTGATCAAAAGTACAATGTGGTACCATTTCACACCTTATAGAATGGCCATTATATAAAAGCAGAAAACTATGCATGATGGAGGGGATGTAGAGAAATAGGAATACTCATTCACTATTGGTGGGGATGTATAATGGTGTAGGCTCTGTGGAAGACAGGTGGTACATCGAGAAGCTAAACACAGAACTGCAATGTGATCCAGAAATCTTGTTACTAGGAATATATTCAGAAGAACAGAAAGCAAGTACCTGAACTGACATTTGCACACTCATGTTCATAGAAACATTATTCACAATTTCTAAATTTTTGAAAGATCCCAAGTGTCCATCAACTGATGAATGAATAAAGAAAATGTGATATGTACAAACAATGGAATATTATTCAGTTGTGAAAAGAAATGAAATCAGGATGAATGTTACAACATGGATGAAGCTTGAGACAGTACAGTGAGTAACATAAGCCAAACACAAAAGGACAAATATTGTATGGTCCCACTAATATGAAATAAATATGATGAGTAAACTCACAGAGGTAAACTCTAGAGTGTAGGTTACTAGGAAATAGAATGTGTGTTGAGATTGGGAACTGATGCTTTTTGTGTGTAGAATTTTTAGTAAGGTCTATTGTAAAAGTGTGGAAATTAATTGAGTTGATGGTAACATATTATAGTGTGTATAACTAACATTGCTGATTTATAAATGTTGCTGAAATGAGTAGCCTATGGATGTAAACATCAATTGAAAGCTAGGTATAGAATAATCTAGAGTCTGTAACATAGTTATTTTGGTGATGAAGATTGTGGTTAATAGTATAAGCATGTTCACTTACAAAGTATTAAGAATATGTTGATACACAGGAATATTACAACAAATGTAAATTATGAATGATTGTTAACAGTAATACTGTAATATTTTTGCAACAATATCAAAGAAAATATATCAATTCTAAGGGACAAGAATGGAGGATAATGGAATATGGTATTTTTCCTTTTGTAGAAATGAAAATGTTATAAAACCGAGATGATGACAGCACAACTCTGTGAGAGAAGCATGGAGTATACACTTTGAAAGGATTTTACAAAGAATGGGACTATATAACACAATGAATCCTGTGGTGTTCTGTGGTGTAGCTAACAGAAGAAATGTGAAAATGTCCTCTCATGAACTATAATACATAACACTAAAATAGGGTGTTAAACATTTGGGTTGGGCAAAAATATATCAATTTAAGATATGGACCATAGTCACTAATAATATTTTGACTGCTCTTTTATAGTTTTTTGACAAATGTTTCACAGCAATGCAAGGTGTTGGTGGTGGGGTGACATATGGAAGCCCTTTATGATGATATGCATGTTTGTTTTGTAAGTTTACATCTTTTACTGCACACTTATTGTTTATGTATGTTCATTTAAGAATGATGTACTTCAATAAACTTTTTGACTTGAAAAGAAAGGTTGCTGTATTTTGTCAAAAGCCTGTTCTGCACTGAGATGATCAACTTATTTACCTTCTTCAATTTATTAATGTGTTTTATTACACTGATTTATTTTCTTATGTTGAAATATACTTGTATATCTAGAATAAAACCCTCTTGATCATAAGGAATATTTCTTTTAATGTGCTGTTGGATTTGATGAGCACATATTTTTTGAGGATATTTGCATCTTTATTCATTAGGGAAATATATCTGTAATTTTCTTTTTTCATTTTATCTTTATCTGGCTTTGGAATTATGGTGATATTGACAAATAGTTAGTATAGTTTGGTAATTTCAATTGAAGTTAATCTAAAAATCATTTCTCAGTTGTACTAATCACATTTTAAGGGAATATATAAAATGCTTTTCTAAGATATATAGAATAATTATAAAACAAAGGACAGTTCGTTAATCAAATCATAAGAAATAGAACAAAGTCAGTAACTTTGAGGCATTCTGCATGCACTGCACTCATGTCCCCTTCCCTCATATCCAGACATAATTAATACCCTTATTTCTGTGAATATCAATCATTTGCTTATTATTAAAGGTTAATTTTAAGTTCCCCAAACACTATGCTCAATTTCTGATATATTTTCTACTTGCTGTATTTGTACCATGTCAACTTATGTTTGTTTACTGAAGTTTTCTCCTATGCCAAGCACAGTGTTACATGTTTAACTGGAAGCCTCACATTTATTTTATTTAATTTCTCCCCATGAAAAGCCCTATCAGGTGTTTAATGATGAAATATACAAGCAAAAGTTTTTCAGGAGCTATATAACAGTAAGAGGACTAGAATGCAAGTCCATCTATCTCCAAATCATAATCTTAAATATCTTACTTTACAACACCTTTTATAATATCTGAAATTCTATTTTGAACTATTCTTTTAAATTCATATAGCTTGTTAAATGGAATTCCTGTGATTTTCAAATTCCTCTGTAGTATGTTACACAATTGTAAAGAGTTAACTTACATAACAAGGATATCATTCTTAAAATGTATTATTACTTAAATCTTAGGCTGGTGTTTTTGTAGGTAACAAGGGGCACATACTTTAAAAGATGTCTGAGTGTTGCCTCAGTTTCTTTAAACCTAATTTAACTGATATCACAAGACCCTCAAGGTCAAGCCTGGAGAGAGCACACCAGAGTGACGGCCACAGTGATGTCTTCACACATTCAAAGATTCCTGTCATTTCTAGGTTCCCACTCCTAAACATGAAAAGAAAACCAGGGATCATCACTCAACTTAGGAGAGGCTCTATAAAGGCAAAAACTAGTTCAAGAATACACCAAAATGGTAGTATTTGCTTGATCTCAGAAAATCAACCTAAAAAATCGATTTTTGGAAAGATGAGGGTAGATGAAGTTTCTCATATATGGTGGGGTGTAGGATGGATGAAAAAGAGAGACATGCATGTGGTTACAAACAGAAATATGTACCCACAATAATCAGCCAATGCAGTTAGAAGTGAGAAATTCTGCAGAAAGAGGAATGGGGGCTGAGGCTAGAAAACGAGTTTTGCTGTTTGTCACAATAAACATTATAAGTTATTTTTATACTCTAGGCATAGATAACTTGGTTACAACTTAAAATAAATGAACAATAAAAATTGTACAGAGTGAAATCATACAAAGTAGGTGCTTTGATTAAAGAGACTGATTTGTATCTGCAACATTACTGCAGGAAACTTCCCCTCATCCCTTGCAAACACATTCACATAAAGGAGGACAGAAAAGAGCCTCATTTCATAGGTTTTTCTAGTTGTTTTTCCACAATTGCTGTTGTTAATTTTTAATCTATGAAAGTAAAGCTATTGAGTTGGACAGATGATGAAAGTGTACAGAGAAAGACCTGGGTGGTCCTTAGAGCCCCCAAAAGTGTCCTCTTAAGTTTCCTCTTTATCTTTTGACATTTTAAATCCCCATCAAGGCAATTAACCCAGGGAACCAATCAAGCCCCTAGTTCATTTCCTTTGGCTCAATAAAAATAAAGCTCTCTGTCTTAAAGCTTTCCTGTAAGATGTACAAACCCTGGTCTAATCAGTAGAATTCAGAAAAATTTGCTTTCTATGTCTAAAAAAAATCCTCTTCCATCCATAGAGCTCCAAAGCTACTTCCATTCTGACTTCCTTTGCTGCAGTAAAACTTTGGTGTCCCAAGTAAAATGCCATATTCTGCATACTGTACTCTATTCTTTCAGAGATACATATAGACAGGAAAACAGACCAAAAGGATGTATATGTACATGAAAAAGTACATTGAACAAAATATATTAAAAAATATTTATTCATTATTGACCTCAATGATCTATAAGAACTGAATCACAACAACTATTACCAATAATAATATTATATTTTTATTACTAATATTTTGATGTTATTCATATCAGATTTTTTCATTTCACATGGTGAATATTTGTTCTTGTTTTCTTTGTTATCATTATATATTACTATTTATAAATTTTCATCCATCTATTCTTAGACTTCTGCTTCCCAGTTCATAAATGAAAAATTGAACAAAAAGAATCAGTCCAAAAGAAAGCCTTCAGGCATTCAGGAAGAAAGAAGAACATAAAACAGAGAGCACAAATAGTACATGAAAAAAATGCAGATTTAAATAAGTATTTATATGTAATTTTAAAAGTTATATTTAATTATTTTAATATACTTATAATTAATGTTTATAATTAATGAATATAAAAGTTCCTTTCAAACAATCAAAATTGTCATGTGGATGAAAAATAAATATATCTATACAGATATAAGAAAGTCATCTAAGACATATAGCAAAGTGAAAATTATGAAAATAATATAACATGTAAATCTTTAAAACTAGTAAATTTTATTTCAGTTTGACAATATTAAATAAAACATACTAAGGAAAATATTAGAAATTGAGTGCCTTTTCATAGTGATAAAAAAGTTTGAATTCCCTGGAAAGCATAGCATTTTTTTTGGAAGTTGTGAGATAACAAAAGAATCAGGCATACCATACAAGATTTCAATATATCACCCCACCATCAATACCTTACACTGTTGCAAAACATTTGTTACAAATGATGAGGAAACATCATCATAATATTATTGCTACAGCTATCTATAGTCCACAGGTTATATTTGATATATTTTTTCCACAAACCATCCTATTATTAGCACCATGTATTAGAATTGAATATTTGTTATAGTTCAGGAGAATTATATTTGTGTGTATATATATATATATAATATTTATACTGTTAACCACAGTCCATGGTCACCATGGGATTCACTGTGTTATATGGTCCTCTGCCTTGTACAGTTGATTCAAAATTTATTTCAGTGGCTCTCAATATCATCACAGAGTTGTGCTCTCATCAGTTCTGAAAACAGCTTTTTAAAATGTGTGCTCAATGAATAGCATTGCTTTTGAAAAGTGACAGAAGTACAATAAGTCACAGGTTTGAGGACATTTTTTTACAACTCTCAACTTCTGATAGAATAAGGAGAGAAAATGTAATAAAGATATTGAATATTTGTTCACTGTGAATAATAAATTTAACTTAATGCACAATATACAGAGCAGCACAGTACACCTTTTCCCATTCACTTAAGCAAGAAGGAGAAGGAGGCTACAGTCCTCCTAACATAGGTAGTGCTGAGCAGGGAAAGAAGGTGGAGGAAAAGAGAAGGGGGCAGATATGGACTTGTTCTGATGATGGGGCACAGGATATGCTGATAGGATGGATGTGGTGTGGAGGGAAAGTGACAAGTCAGGAAAGATGGCAAAGTTGTTACCAGAACCCCTGTCAGGTGGAGTTCCTGAACTCTTCCATCATGTTGGCATGCTAGACATCCACTTGGAGGCATCCTAATTCTGCTGTGCATCTATCAGGACTGCATGGAAAGGAATGGGATGGATAAATAAATGTCGAAGTACATGCCAGTATAATTGGTGTTTAATGTCAAGGTTCTCCTGCAAGGGAACATAGTGCTGAAGAAGGAAAGGAGTCCAAGGACTGAGCCCAGAGGAAACACATTGAGAGGCTTTGAAGAAATAGAGAAGCTAGCAAAAAGGCAGAGGGGAAAGGGTAGTGAGGTCAGATGAATAACAAAAAACAAAAACAAACAGGAGAATGTAGTGAACCAGAAACTAATTGTATTCAAGCAGATAAGAATGACTGTGTCAAATGCAAAGGATGGAGTAAATTAGAAGAGAAAAATTTAGGGGTAATGAAAATGTTCTAAAATTGGATCTTGGTGAGGGCTCCATAACTCTACATTTACAAAAAATAAAATGTATGCTTAATTTTATGAATTTTACGTCATGTCAGTAATACATCAATAGGTTAAAAAATATTCTCATACACCTGCCATTTGATTAAGCTTTTCTACTGCCATGTATTCACACAGGGGAAATGAAAACACATGTATATAAAAAGGACTTGTACATAGAAATTCCAAATGCGTGTATTCATAATGCCCCAAACTGGAAGCAATGGAAAAATCCACCAAGAGGAGACTAGATGAATATCTTATAACATAGTATTCAATGACATAGGGGAAAAAAAGCAGAGAGAAATGCTCATCCACACAGCAGTATTAACAAATTACAATAAATTATTTTGAGCTAATGACACATGCCCCAGATTTATTCTGATTTATTTCATTTTTATGAATTACAAGAAGTAGAAGAAATGTTGTTTGGTGATATAAATCAAAACAGATGCTGCTTTGGGGTTTGGGTGTCAATTAAAGCTACAGGAGTAATTTTCTGGATCAATGGAAAGAAATGCTTCATATCTTGATAGGATTTTTGGATACTGTGGAGTATGGGGGAGTGAAAAGTTTTAAAATTTGACAGTTTTTCAGTTAAGATTGGCACATTTCACTTCGTTTTAATTTTATGTCATTTTAATAATTAGAGAGAAAGAAAAATGATCATTAGAATGTAATGGAGACAAAGATGTCTTATTTTCCAAGTTTCCCCTTCTCCACCTATCCCCAGACCCTCTCACTGATGACCTGTCCAAGCTGCCAGTAACTGTGTGTTCCAGGTGGAATCCTGGGAAGTTCTCTGTGGTTTGTTGTAGCAGACAGACCCATGATTACTAGGAAGAACACTGTGGCTAAAGTGCCATAGAAGGGCTGTGAAACTAACTAGTGACACTGGGTGATCATTGGGATGCTGCAAGAGGTGGTGATAGAACTACTCTCAAATGACGTGAGTCCAGTCCTCACATTCCATAGCCTCCACCTGTCATCAGTTTACTGGTGAGTCCCCTATTGTTGTTCAGACTTGTCCAGTCTGTTAGAAGCCAGATTTATATAAGTTGAGAAAAGAAGCTTGCTAACATACTGGCTGCACTAATTGGAGAATAATGCCCAGATACTTAGTTTATTCTCAGAGTTTTGCAGAGACTATGCCATCTTTAGATACAAAGCTAGAGAAAGAGACTTAAAAAAATACCTAGCCTTGTAGATATCTACAGAAAGGCAAAGACAATGCAAGAGATGCTGATAAGATTAACTTCACTGGCCCCAAAACTAGAGACAGTACCAAAAGCTCAAAACTGGAAGAGGTGATAATGGAGATGGTAGATATACTGATGTCTCCCAAAAAGGTCTTCAGAACAACCACAGCACAAGGCATTTTCCAAACCCTGCATTTGGCTCCCATCTACCCTCTGATGGCCTTTCCCCTGGGGGTGGTTCTGGGAGTTCAAGCAGTGCTGTCACCTCCCCTCCACTTAGGCCTCCAGATCTTCCAGGCTGTGTTAACCTCCAGCCTTCTTCTGAAGGTCCTGGAGGCCAGTGGGGCCCTCTCCATTGACTAGAGTTCCTCCACCTTCTCATCCTGGACAAAGTCAAGGTCATTTCCTTCTTTTAAAAGAAAAAACTCTCAACTTCTATAAATACACCAGGAAATGTAGGACTTTCTTTCTTTTCAAAAAAGTTTGAATTATCTCCCTGTAGGCAAAGGAAGTCCTACTATTTAAACCCTTACTCAAATGGAAACTTCATCAAACTACATATCCCACAACGTTATTTCTAAGTTTTATTTACAGCTTATTTATATCTTAAGAGACCTTAAGTGATCTATTTCTGCTTTATTATTCTATCTATATATTAAAAATATTGCAGTTTAATTAAATATATATACTGTTTAGCCATAGGAGACATTTAAATATGAGCAACAATATTTTTTGGCATAGTTGAATTTCTAATAGTCACAACTCCTAAATAAATTCAGCTTTATTTTTTTAACTTGATATGTATTAGTTAAAACATTACAAAAATAAATGTTTCTTTTGGGGTGTAAACTGTATTCTTAGAATTTTTATCATTTAAATTTTATATTCTAAAATAAGAAATGATAAAACACAAAATTGGCACATGTAGATGGATTTTCTGTCTCTGCCATGTGCTCCACTGAGAGTTTTCTGACCATGAAGAAATCTTCCTTGGACAATTTGTAGAAACCTCCACATCCCACCCCTCATGCTTATCCCTCACCATCTGACACACCTCAAAGAAAAGTTGAGGGAGCAGTAGTGGTTTCTCTTCCACAGAAATAGCTGGCATCCCCAGAAATAGTAGTTTCAGTCAGAAATGACATGCCTTCTCTAGACAATGAGCACCACCTGGGGATTATCAGTGATGGCAGAAGGAAAGCAGGAAGTGACACTTGAGGAGGTTGGTTGGGGAAATAACACAAGGGACAGAAAATCATTACAAAATTGCTCTGGTATCTGGGTATAGAATGGTAAAGATGAGAAAGAATTTTGCTGTCCTAGTGGAGCTGATATTTAAAGGGGCAAGATACTGAACAGGAAAATTAAACAGAGCACAGAGCATGTCATGTGAGGATAAAGTAAAGGAGAAGAATGCTCAAGGAAAGGAAGGACTGATGGGTGTGGGAAAGGGGGGCTTGGGATGAGAGGTCAGGGAATCCCCTGTAAACAGTGGACACCTGAGCAGTGAACCTACCTGGAGACAAGCACTGCAGGCTGAAGGCACAGGACAGGTGATGGCTATAAAGGGAGTGTAAGAGGGGTGAGTTTGAGGATCAGCCAGAGGCCCAAGAAGACTAAATGCAGTGAGTGAATGGTGGCCAGAGGAATGGGGGTAAAAGCTGTCACCAGGGTAAAGAGTTTAATTTTAATTTAAGAGAACATTGGCTCTTATGAGGAGGAAAAGGGTATAGAGGAAGAACAGGTGGAGACCCTGGCAGGGACTCTGTAAGATGAGGATGTTGATTGCTACACTGGCATGAGACTGTGTGGAGAGCACTGGAGACAGAGAGAAGGGCTCAGCTCCAGGGCCTGTTCTGCAGAGAATACAGGCTGCAAAGGCCTCTGTGTGTTCCTTCCTTCCCTCTCTTTAGTGAGAGTTTTGTTCTCCACCTTTCAGACCAGAGTCTGTCCTCAAATATCTGGTGGTCCTGACCAGACTTCCACATCCCTGTGTTTTTGGAGGAACACCTGATTGGGACTCAGTGTGCCTGGGTGGGACCTGTGTCTCTCAGGTCTCCTGGATGCTCACTGGCTTAGGACCCATGTGGATCTGAGGCCTTTTCCTTGGGCAGCTTCAGAGCACCACCAAAGCATCCTTCAGACTCCTACCTGGGTGTAGTGAGCTTGGCCTCCAGCATTCTGGGAAGTAAGGAAGGGCAGCAGGAAGTGGGCTCAGTCTATAGGCTTTCTTTGTGGCTCTGCTTTCAGTGAGCTTCTTACCCTCTCCTCACATATACCCATGTCTACCAGTTCAAAGCCTTTATCTTGTCTTTCCCATCTAGTGTAAAGCTGGGGTGGAGAAGGGAACAATCTGCGTATGCAGATTCAAAGGAAATCCATATGTCTAACTTTTCTCTTCCATGAGTTACTATTTTTTACTTACAATTTCTGCCTAATAACAGACCAATTGCATTCCGTATTGGTCAGGGCATCCAGAAACCACTGGTCTAAGCAGTAATTGGTTCAGCCTGCTATCTCTCTGACTACCCAAGATTGCCAAGAGCCCATCCCTGAATTGCTGAAGCCTAGGTCCAGTCTAGTAATGGGTGGTACCTTCTTGTCCCTGGCCATGGAGCCTGCTGGTTTCTTTGGAGACAGTTCAATCTCAGTCCCCACCTCAGACTACCAAAATGGGTCCTTCAACCATGGCTTGGGCTTCGGTCATGGCTTGGGGTCTGTACAGGATGGAGATCACGGCTGGCACAGAGGGCAGTGTAGTTCCCAGGGAGAGACTGGGCATCTAAGTAAGGTCAGATGATCCCGCTGAGCTGCTGGAGAGCCCCATCCTCAGTGTGAGGTTTGGAAAAAATAGGCATCCAATGTGGGTCTTCGGGCTTGGGGGACCCCATAAGTGTGGTGAAGGGGGTCATAGTCAGTGTGTGTCTGTAAAATGGGTGCTCATGGTGGCTGGTAAGGACTGGATTTTGACCCATGTTTTAAACATCAGGGAAGGTGGGTGGTGGAATATTCCATGATTTTCTAATTTCCAGCCTAAGATTTGGGGTGCCAGAATTAAACTCCAGTATTACACTTACACCTTTGTTTACCTGCTGGGAAACAGAACAGCCTGGGATCCCATTGGCCAGCAATGTCCCTTCCTTTTTGTTGGGATTCAGGCTTCCTCCTAGTAACAGGCTATTTGTGGTTCCCATTGGCTGGGGCTAAACCCACTTAGTAATATTGATAATATTCCTTATTACATTGAAAGTTTAACTATTGGCAGGCATTTAGTTCAGCTATAGTTTATGTAAGGAATAATCACTTACATTTTTTAACTTTTCATTTTGAAATGATTTTAAACTTAGTGAGAATTAGTGAAGACTTCAGTGAATAGAATGGTACAAACAAAAACCCATTTATCTTTCACTCATATAATGGTAAAAAAAAGTTAACATTTTACAGTCTTTACTCTATATCTCCCAACCTTTCCTTTTTTTCCTGAACATTTTATTCTGAACTTTCTAAGCAAGTTGCCAAACTGTTCCCTCATCACCCCCAAATATGTTAGAGTTTGTCCTTCAAATCAAGAAGACTCTCCTACATTTAAAAAATTAACCATTAATTATTTTTTAAATTAACATGTTACATCATTACCATCCATTCAAGTTTCACCTTTATTCAGGTTCCACCAATTGTCCAGTTATGTTCATTACAACTAAAGGCCACAGTCCACAATGGAGCATTGCCTTTAGCTGTCATGTCTCTTTAGAATCCATCAATCTGGGACAGTGTCTTTCCCTGATTTTCAGAAACAATGTTTATGAAGGATATGGCTCAGTATGGATTTCTTTAATGCAGGGATTCTTAATAAGGGGTCCATGAGGTTGAATTGGAATTCAAAAACACATTATTCTTCTGTGGACATGTTGGTGTGGGTGTGATATATTTATTAAATAATATACAGTATAGTGTGGACTTAGGAGTCTGTGATTTACACATTTCTGGCAAAGTGGTCCATGGAACAAAAAAGATTAAAAGCTTCTGCTCTAATGTTTCCATGTGATTGGGCATAGGTATGTATCTTTGGTAGGAATATGACTGAAGGGATGCTATGTTTTTCCCTGAATATTATATTGGGGAGTTGGGGAGGTCACGGGGTCCATTTGTTCTATTGCTGGTGATGGTAACATGCTCCTTTGGATGAAGTGTAGTCTGCCAGGCTTTTTCATACAGTTATCTTTTCATTTCTGTAAGGAGTAAGTATATTGCAGGGACATATTTGAGACTGTGTGAATATCCTGAAACTTCTCAAAATTTACCCTGTTTTTTTTTTTTAGCATGCAATGGTAATTCTTGACTAAGAAAATTATTACCGTAATATTTGCAAAATATGATTTTCAAACTCAATCATGCCTCTCCATTAGTTGGTAGGCATTTTATTGAAAGAGCGTCACCTTTTCCCTCATTTACTATTTATGAGTATCAGTGTGAACACAAAGATTCCTACTTTCTTGTTCTCTTTATTTTTTATTTTATTTTTTTAAAAGATTTATTTATTTATTTATTTATCCCCCCCTTGCTGCTTGTGTTTTGTTGTGTCCATTTGCAGTGTGTTCTTTCTGTGTCTGCTTATCTCCCCCTTGCTGTGAGGTCTTGCTGCATCAGCCCACCACGCCATGCGGGCCAACCTGCTCTCACAAGGAGGCCCCGGGAAGCGAACCCGGGGCCTCCCATATGGTAAATGGGAGCTCTATCGATTGAGCCACACCCATTTCCCATCTTGTTATCTTTAGATATTTTCATGCTCATACTACCTGACTTGATTGCTTAGAGCCACTTAAAGTTGTTTCTGTGTCTTTCTCTTATCTCACCATTCTTGAGCACTTTCTTAATTTATTATTAAGAAAATTCTTTTATTTTCACAGACTTGATTCAGCAATTTCTTCAGGAAAGTCTGTTTCTTTCTGAGGAACAATTACAATAATAGTGTAATAAAATGTATTATTAAAATTCCTAGTAGGTATTTTATTTGGAATGATATCTGTCAAAAGAAGAAAGATCTAAGGGGACTTTAAATTTTCTTATAATAAATTCCTCTAATTGTATTGCGTGACTATTATCACAATAATAACTCTTGTCATTTAAATTGCTTCTATGTCTCAGTAGAAATAGTCAGCCAATTAAGGTAACTTAAAAATTTCTTTTGAAACAACAGCCCTCCATTTCATCTTAATACCTCTAATAATAAGGCCTCATTTCTTTAAATTCTTGTCTCTGGGCAGAGGTTTTCTTCATAAGGATTTTAGCACATGGAAAGGAAGTTAAAGTGGACTGATTAAGGTATTATAATTGATTTTATAATTATATTTGAAATGACCAAAGACCTCAAAATTATTTTATTTTTTCATATATGTTTT
Organism: Cabassous unicinctus; assembly: GCA_029593785.1. NCBI lineage: Eukaryota > Metazoa > Chordata > Mammalia > Cingulata > Chlamyphoridae > Cabassous > Cabassous unicinctus. The sequence continues at coordinate 20,369 of JAQZBX010016495.1, read as the reverse complement.
CTCAAGAAGCACTTCTATGATAGGGACAGCTAGGCAAGCCAGTTTCAAGGGTTTTTGATTAAATTGATTAATCAGGAACAAGAGAAAACCATAATGCTAAACACCTCCATGAATACATTTGACTTGGTCTGTGTGTTTTATGGGGTTTTATAATGCATGAGGGATTCTTAACTATGAGAAGTCTCCTCCTAAGGATTCATCCCCACTTGTTGACATGCATAGGGACTATACCCAGAAAAGTTAAAGAAAACCACTTGAAAGACCTTTTTTTACTTATTAGGTAGGTATGTATGTAAGTATGAATGTATATATTTAGAGATAATTTTGTGGCATATCCTTTTGTAGTGAATAAAAAATAATACTAGCAAACAAATGTTTTTAAATTGGGGAAAAGGTGCATCCTGTCCCGAATACCCATCCATCCAACACCCTAAACCAGTTACCATTCCTTGTCATATTGCCATAAGAGCATTCTCAACTTTGTCCTCTCAACTACATACCTCAAATCCCCAGTGTTCACCTGATCCATCTCCCAATCCTCCTCCCACTACCCTGGACATTACAACCCACACTTCCCAATCTACCCACCTGTCAACCCTGTACCACCCAACCCAATAATATCACTATCCTCCTGCCATATCCCTTCAATACATGACTACACACTTATCATAGATTATGTCCATATGGGTTTTGGCTCAGAACCTTCTTCTCCCTTTCTATTTCTTGTAGACATATCTTCCAGACAATAGGTCTCTGAGTCTGCTCATTTGCTTAGTTCATATCAATGAGGTCATGTAATGTTCATGCTTCAATGCTTGGCTTGCTTCACTCAACATAAAGTCCTTAAGGTTCATCCATGCTATCCCATGTGTTAGCACTTTATTCCTTCTTACAGCTGAGTAATATTCCATTGTATATATGTACCACATTTTGTTTATGCATTCATCTGTTGATGGACACCTGGGTTGATTCCAACATTTGGTATAGTGAATAATGCTGCTATGAACATTGGTGTGCACACATCTGTTTGTGTCTTTGTTTTCAATTCTTCTGGGTATATACCCAGCAGTGAAATTGCTGGATCATATGGAAGCTCTATAGTTAGTTCTTTCAGGTACTGCCAAACTGTCCTCCCCAATGTCTGGACCATTCTACATTCCCATCAGCAGTGGATGAGGGTTCCCAATCCTCCACATCCTCTCCAACACTTATAGTCCACTGTTTTTTAAATAGCTGGTTCAGACAGGACACCAGATATTGTAGTGATGAAAGCCAAAATGTTAAAAAAAAAAATTGATATTTTTCATTTTTTTAATATCCCAATCTTTTAATTTCATTTAATTTTTAGTTTTTTACAATTTTTATATATTTTATTTCTTATGTTTAAGCTAATCGTTATTGTTTCATTTTCCTATTAATTGTATTTGTCTATTGTAATGGCTTCATTTTTGAAGAAGCTTTGGTCACAGTACGGTTACAATTGGGGCAGGGGAAGATTGTTGGTGTGGGATGTCAGTGATGGGGAATACACTGGAGGAAGCTCACCTGAACATATATATAAAGAATGTAAAAATGTTCAAATGTTCATGGGGCATTGTCACAGTGGGTGGAGACATGCATAATCACTGAGAGTATACTGAATTCCCATCCTGGAGAGTTCTGCCACATTATCTAGGGAATAGCAACAGTTCCCCCAGTGCAGGGCAATGTTTGGTGAAGGAGGATGATCCACTGCTATGCCCTTGATGCTGATAACTAGGCTTATGAGGCTTTGATTTTTAAATGGAAATGTAGCCTATTGTAATGGAATGCCTAAGGGTTGCCTCCTGAAAGCCTCCTTGTTGCTCAAATTTGGCCTTTCTCTAAGCAAAACAAAGCATGTGGATGCATAATCTTCCCCCCAGGGTGACACATGAATCCCAGGGATGAGCCTCCCTGGCACTGAGGGATTGCTACCAAGCACCAACTAGCAATGAAACTGGAAAAAGACCTCAAATGAAAGGGGGGAAAGATAAAGACAAATGAGTTTACATGGCTAAGAGACTTCAAAATGAGTCAGGAGGTCATAAACCCCAGAGGTAATGCTTATGCACATCTCAGCAGGATCTCATAGACTTCCAAAGTGGATAGTACCCCAATTAATGGGGTTCCTTAGAGTTCTGGAGACACCCAGTTCCTATGGTCAGGGCAGCTAGCTCCAGAGTTTTGTGCCTTGCCAGTGAGCCTTACTTTGGAGTTTATGCTCCTGAGAATGACAGAGTTGGACTTAGTTATGTATTCCCTGCACATGGCTCATCTGTCCCTTCTATTTAAACCTATATTTGGCCCTGGAGTTTGTAAGTGTACATCCAGAAACTCGAGTCTTTGGACTGTCCATGTGCCAGCTGGGCCTGGAACATTGGCAGACTTGCAACACCTACTCTACAGCTCATTGGACTCACCTAGGAGAACTGGCAGGGAGATGATGATGGACAATGGACATCCCAGGGAAGAAAGAGAGTCTGCAGCTGCAGGCAGGATAGTCCCATCCATCTTCCCCATGAGATACATGCCCCCTTTCAATTGGAGTTGGAGTGGATGTCACCAGCCCAGAATTCTTGGGAATGGGGAAAGGACTATGGACTAGAGTGGACTTTCTGGTATTCTACTATAGACATACTGTCATTCTAGCAATGGAATAATTTACAACATTGATATGGAGCCAGTGGCCACTGGAGGCTCTTTGGGTCAGGGAGAGGGAAAAAACAGTTGTAATACAGGGGCTTTTTGGGGACTTGGGAAGCACCCTGAATGATGTTACAACTACATGTATAGACCATTTTATATCATCATATAACATGCAGAACTGTGTGGGAGAGAGCGTAGGCTACTATGTGAACTATGGTCCGTGCTGAATGGCAAAGCCCCAGGATGCGTTTATCAACTGCAATGAATGTGCCACACTAATGAAGGATGTTTATGTGGGAGGATGTGGGAGGAGTGGGGAGTGAGGCATATGGGAATCCCTATATTTTTTGTATAAAATTTATGTAATCTATCTTTTAAAAAATAAAAAAATTAATTTAAATAAAAAAACAAAAACAAAAATGTATATATATATATATATATATATATATATATATAGTTCTCCTCCTGAATATAATTGAGAAAATAAGTAAATAAATTGGGGAAAAGGCCTAAGTGTCTCTCTCATGACACTGAATTCCCCGGTTCCAAGCCTCACCTCCACCTCAGGCAGCTGAGTCAACAAGGCTGGCTATAGACCTGTAGGGCAGTGGGATCAAATTCACTGTAGGATTATTTACTGATTCAAACATTCATACTAAAATAGATGTATACCTATATCTTTTGGGTTCATATATAAATAGCATATATTTTATATATTTCATACACATATTATACTTATAGGTAAAGAATATAGATTATTTATCACAATCTAATCATTGTCAATTCCTAAGATACTTTGGCATGTTTTAATTTTATAGCCTTATGGTAATTTATTTCTCCATATTCTTCCTTGTCCCATTTTTATTCCTCACCCCACCCATGAACCTATGAATCCATGGAAAATGCATTTTCAGTTCATGGAATCTGAGCATTTTCCCCAGTTACCCTCCCCTCCCCTTAATGTGTCACTTTTACTGGTCCCCTATGAATAGCCTGCAGGTCTCTGCATGCTCTGTGTTGTCCTGGTTCCTCCCAGATCCTCAAACTCCAGGATTGAATTTCACAGCTTTGATCACCTTCTCCTTGGGTCCCAGGTCCCAAGGTGTAAGAGCTCCCTGGTAGCTGCAGGCCACAGCAAGTGCAAGGTGATAAGAGTGATGGTAGTAATGACAAACCACCTTAAAATGCTTTTAGTTCTTGGCAGATATTTTGTTTACATGGATTTCTGAGGAGGTAAAAGGCAGTTATGGAGGTTTGGTATGTATTTTAATGAAATAAACAACTGGTATTATTTCATTAATGATATAAGTAACCTATGGAGGAATTTCTATAACAGAGACAACCAAGTAAGAATCTATGAAGTGTGTTGATTTAACAATAGACCTGTTCTTCTTTAAAATTTCCAGACAATTAAAAAGGATAGTAAAAGAACAATAAAACTCCTTACTCTGTTAATATTTTATACTTGGTCAGCTATTTTACTTAGAAGGGTATCAGTGAGAATTCCACAGTTCAACTGCTTTTGAAATATTTTTAAACAGATAAACCTCTATGATTAAGATATGAAGCTATTATTGAAATAACCATGCCCAAAGACTTTATCATCAATTTATTTCTCAGTATGATTTCCATTTCACAGGACTGCAAGGATGGATATTTAAGGGGTATTTGGAATTCTTTTTAATGAAATAAATTTCTGGTGTTATCTTATAAAAGAAGATACTAACAATAATAACTGCAAACTCTTTGAGACCCTGCCTCTCAGGAACTATTTTGTTTTGATGGACTTTTGTAAAAGAGGCAGCTGGCATTGTGATCTTATAATAGCTAATCCTTAGCCATGTTTTAATTTAATAATGATAACAGAATATAAATTAATAATAAAACACCTTAGTTTAGAGTACAATCCCTGGTTTGACCAGGGAAGGAAAGTACAGTTGCTTTTGGAAGAAATTCCATGAAATCTTCAATTAGTTATGATAGCTCTCATGGTTTTATTTCCTCATAAATGACATACTGAGTCTTTAATGAGGACATTAATGTCTGAACATGTTAAGACCCCTGAATGCTTTTGCAGGAGTTTGATGTGGAAGATTTCTTTGGAAAGAGCATCTCAATCTGGGGTATGAAGAGGTGAGAAGCATCTTTGAATAGTCATAACACAAGAATGTCACTGATAAAATACTGCGTGTGGTCAAGGAAGGAAAGTAGGAAATTCTGATCTCAGCCACCTGGAAGCAGCAATAAACATAAGGTCACTAAGGATTCTGGAGAAATCCCTGAAGTCCTCTCTCTGGCACTTACTAATGTGCCATGTGTGAAAACAACAGCTTCCTGCCAAACTGGTAAGGATATGTCAGACCAAAAAAAGATTCATACAAGTCTAGCTTGGTGAGAATGACATTTATTTAGGGGACTTACATGGGGTCCTCATCTTAGGTAGTGGGAGGATGAGATGGTCCCAAGTCTATCCCTGGTTTAGTCCTCATCCATGGCATCAAGAGGAGAGATGGCACTTCCCAGGCTTGGCATCTGCACTCACTGCCAGAGGAAGGGGTGCTTTTATGGGGTATGTCAGTGTGCAGCAGGGGAAAGGGGGGCTGCTTTCCAAGGAATGCAGTGAATTTGCTCATGAACCAAATGGACAAGAAAACAGATCCAAAAGGAACAGATATTTTCTGGAAGGCAGGAAAGGCTTACCGATATTGGGGTGACTGTAATGGGTGATTAGACAGTTTGGGGAAGATAGATGCGAATGGGAGGCTTCTGGAAAAACAGGTTAGAATCCTAGTGCAGGACCCACTGATCAGTCACCAGTCACAGGGCTTTGCAATTTTAATTATTTAGGGATCCTACTCTTATTTGGAGTGGTAGAAAGAACTGGAAGGTTTAGGGGAGAAAATGCAAAGTCATCTATGCTACAACTTTCCAGAATTCACCACCCATTCCTCTGGTGGTGATTAAACAATCCAGGCTATAGTGGGACACGGGCGGTGAGGTTCATTTTAAACATGCACACTCACAGTGATGTGCATGGGGTCACAGCTCAGCCCACAGTGACTGGCACATTTAGTGACTCTGGGAACCACACTGGGGGTGTAGGTGATGCTGTTTTGCATGTGTGTCCAAGAGACAAATTAATGACCATAGTAATTAAGCTGAGTCCAATTAGGCCTTTGCCCCTTAAGGCCCAGCTTGTGGCAAATTGGTGTCATCACTAGGGAAAACTGGGGTCTTGACTGAGCATATTTGTTACCAAGATGAAACTCACAATGCTCGTTTATGACTCAGAAGGTGAGAAACTGACATCTTCCACTTCCTGTCTCTCAGATCACTATTTTTGGGTTTCCTGAGCCACATGTAAGGAGTCTGATCACCCTGAGACCATCATGCTGCATTGGCCATTAGCGCATATCTGGTTGAGAGGACCAGTTGAGCCCAGCCTTCCAGTCATCGCTCCCAAGGCAGCAGAAATATGAGTGAAGCTCATATGAAACCTGAGCAGATACCACCTGAATTCCATCAAGTGACTCTGGTTCAGGCCATGTGGAAGAGGAAAATCATCTAGATGAGCCTTTATATTCCAATGATTATTCTTGGTAAGATGGGTTATTATACAAAATGGTATACATAATCCAAATCTATAGAGAAATATGTATAAATGATAATGACTGATTATTTTGTCAATGTTTGCTCCATCAAAACTTCAATAATAAATATAAATCTCATTAACAGATATGAAGGAAAACTGAGGACCAAGTTCCTAATAGAGCAGTGTATACATGCTCTATTATATATATATCTTACATATATATAATTTACTTAGAACATATAATAGGTTTCCAGAGAAAATGTTTGCCAACGATTATCACATAGAATTGGGAATGGAATGTCATATGTTATGGGGATTTTAATTTTGATAGTACATTCTTTTCATTTTATCGTGCATTCCCTTGTCCTCTAAAACACCAAGGGCAGGATTTAGGGAAAATCCAGAGAGCAAAGGAGGTCCTGGAAAGTCCATCTTCTCCTGCCTTATATGGGTGGCTTCATGAAGCATAGCCCCAGAATCCCTATCTGCTTGGTAAAATGACAATATTCTCAGCTTGATACCATGGAAATTCACACCAATATCCTTGGACATTCTCTAAGAAAACTTCACGATTTATGCACTCATACCATGTGCCATCCAGAGGTCTGAGTCTTCACATTCATCAACACAGACTCATCTCCAGAAAGAACTGTGCATTCCTGAATCTGACCCAAACTCTGTCTGTCTCTGTCTACCAAACTTTCTACAGTACCATCTTGACTCTTCTACCAGCAATTACCAAGGGCTCCTGTCCTAAGTAATGTCATTTTTCCTAGCTAATGTCATTTTCCTTTTGAGTGGTGGCAAACTATCTACACTTAGGGATTTCTGGTGCAAACTGCAGAATCTCTTAGGCCAGTCAAGGAAATTCAGTCACACTTTAGAGAATAATAACTATCAAGTGGTGAGAAGGCTAAGGAATAGAGGGAAAGAAGGAGAAAGCTTTTCAGGCCTAAGAGATCCACAGCAGGTCTTTCTCTTTAAGAGGAAGCCAGTCACATGAGAAAGCAAAGAAGGGGCCTGTGAGTTTCTAGTTGGAGGGATGTAAGGCCCTGACAAAGAAGCTCTTCCACAGATACTGAGTAGCTCCCCTGTCCCAACTTTTGTGAACCTACTTCTGCAGCCAAACTCTGACCCTAAACTCCTGGTAAGGTCCGAGGTGATGTTTACATAATATACAAAGAATGGTGGCAGTGGAGTGTAACATGGTTCTGGGGAAAGAAAATAGGTTTATTTGATCTGTACAGCCCTACTCTCCTCACAATTGTCCTCAAGAATGATGTAATTTTGGTACCAGAACTTTGAGAGAGTCCTTTCATGAACAAAGATTCTAAGTTAGCATGTTTTGTGATTTAAATCCTCCCTCAGTGTTGTTGGCCTCTCAGAGGATTCTGGTAATTGTGACTAGGTACATCATTATAGAGCATTTCCTAAAATGCAAATTTGCTTATCTGCATTCTTTCATCATCTACTTCAGTAAAAGCACAGTTGTTTCTGGCTTTGGAAGGAAAGGGCATTCTTCAGGGGGGAAGTGGGAATGACCAAGGCAGGTCAGGGCAGAAGGAGGCTCATGTAGGAGAGAAAGTAGCATGTCTACTTCCCCCAGGCTGGAGTTCATTTTCTAGGACAGCACTTTAACGCAAAGAAAATCTTTTTTTGTCTTTTTTATTTTTTATTTTTAAATTTTGTACATTTAATAATTGAAAATATAAACAATAATTGAAAAATACAAAGAAATAGATGAATAAAAACATACATTTCTCAATTAAATGTACTGGATACATATAAGCTTTTTTGAATCATATAATATGGTACACAATATATTTGGTTCATAGTAATGCATTCATACAGTATTTGTCCTTTTGTGTCTGGCTTGCTTCACTCCACATAATGTCCTCCAGGTTCATCCATGTTGTCATATGCTTTACAACTTCATTTCTTCTTACAGCTGCATAATATCTCATCATGTGTATACACTACAATTTGTTTATCCATTCTTTGGTTGATGGACACCTGAGTTGTTTCCAACTTTTGGCAATTGTGAATAATGCTGCTGTGAATATTGGTGTTCAGATGTCTGTTCATGTCACTGCCCTCAGTTCTTCTGGGTATATAACCAGTAGTGGCATTGCAGGATCATGTGGCAAGTCTATAACCAATTTCTTTAGGAACCACCAGACTTCCACAGTGATGCATGTGCTTCGGATGTAAGGTCTAAGAAACCACCACCTACTACAAGATCTTGAACAGGTTTCCCTACATTTTCTTCTGTAGTTTTATGGTCCTGGCATTTATATTTAGGTCTTTCATCCATTTTGAGTTGATTTTTTATAGGGACTTAGATAGGAGTCCTCTTTCATTCTTTTGGTTGTAGGTATCCAGTTCTCCCATTACCATTTGTTGAAGAGAGAGTTTTGTTCTGTTAACAAGGGCTTGGTGGGTTTGTCAGAAACCAGTTGACTGTAGAGATACGGTTTGATTTCTGGACAGTCTATTCTATTCCACTGATGGATGTGCTTATCTCTATGTCAGTAGCATGTTGGTTTGACCACTGTAGCTTTGTAATATGTTTCAAGGTCAGGCAGAGAAATTCCTCCCATGTCACTCTTTTTTTTCAGAATGCTTTTGGCTATTTGGGTTAACTTTCTCTTCCAAATGAATTTGGTAATTGCCTTTTCTAATTCTGTATAGTAGGCTGTTGGTATTTTGATTGGTATTGCATTGAGTCTATAAATCAATTTGAGTAATATTGACATCTTCCTGATATTTATTCTTCCAATCCATGAACACAGAATGCCTTTCCTTTTCTTCAGGTCTTTTAAAATTTCTTTTAGCATTGTTTTGTAGTTTTTTGCATATAGGTCCTGTTTTTTTTTGTTTTTTGTTTTGTTTGTTTGTTTGTTTGTTTTGATAAATTAATTCCTATGTATTTGAGATTTTTGTTGCTATTGTAAATGGAATTCCCCTCCTTATTTCCTCCTTAGATTGTTCAGTACTAGTGTACAAAGACATTACTGATTTTTATGTGTTGACCTTGTACACTGCCACTTAGCTGAATTCATTTATTAGCCCAAGTAACTTTGTCTTGGATACTTCAGAATTTTATAAATACAGGATCATGTCATCTGCAAACAGGGAATGTTTTAATTCCTCTTTTCTTATTTGGATGCCTTTAATATATTTTTTTTCTTCTTTAATTACCCTAGCTAGAACTTCTAGTACAATTTTGAATAACAATGGTGACAGTGGGCATCCTTGTCTTATTCCCGATATTAAAGGGAAATCTTTCAACCTTTCCCCACTGAGTATGATGTTGGCTGTAGATTTTTCATATAAGCCTTTTATCAGATTGAGTATTTTACTTCTATTCCTATATATTAAAACTTTTTTTATAAAAAAAAGATGCTGGATTTTGTCATTGCCTTTTCTGCATTGATTGAGATGGACATATGGATTTTTTCTTCATTTTTAGATGTGGTGCATTTCATTGATTGATTTTCTTAAATCAATCAATTTAATTGATTGATTGAACCAGGCTTGCATACCAGGAATAAATCCCCCTTGGTCCTGATGTATAAGTCTTTTGATATGTTGTTGGATTTGCTTTGCAAGTATTTTGTTGAGAATTTTGCATCAATGTTCTTTAGAGAGATTGGTTTGTAATTTTCTTTTTTTTGTAATATCTATATCTGGCTTTGGTATTAGGGTGATATTGGCTTCATAAAATATGTTGGGTAATATTCCTTCCTCTTTAATTTTTTCGGAAGAATTTAGAGAGGATAGGTGCTAATTTTTTGTAAATGGTTGATAGAATTCACCTATGAAGCCATTTGGTCCTGCAATTTTCTTTGCTGGGAGAGTTTTGATGATGGATTGAATCTCTTTAAATGTGATTGGTTTGTTAAGTCCTTGTATTTCTTGTAGTGTCAGTGTAGGTTGTGCATTTCTAGGAATTTGTCCATTTCCTCCAGGGTGTCTAGTTTGTTGGCATACAGTTTCTCATACTATCTATCCTCTTATGATCCTTTTTACTTCTGTGGGTTAAGTTGTAACTTCCCCGCTTTCATTTCTGATTGTGTTTGTTTGCATCTTCTCTCTCTTTTTCTTTTTTTATTCTAGCTAAGTGTTTGTCAATTGTATTGATCTTCTCAAAGAACGAGCTTTTGTTTTTGTTGATTTTCTCTAATATTTTTGTTGTTGTTGTTCTCAATTTCATTTATTTCTGCTCTAATCTTTATTATTTCTTTCCTTCTTGTTTTGGGATTGGTTTACTTTTCTTTTTCTAGCTTCTCTAGTTGTTCAGCTTTGAGTTTAGCTCTTTCTTCCTTTTTAATATAGGATTTTAAGGCTATAAATTTCCCTCTCAAGACTGCCTTCACTGTATCTCATAAGTTTTGATAAGTTGTGTTCTTACTTTCATTTGTCTCAATATATTTACTAATTACACTTTCTTCTTTGACCCACTGATTATTTAAGAATATGTTGTTCAGTCTCCACACATTTGCAAATTTATTTTTTCCTGTCTATTATTGATTTACAGTTTCATTCCATTATGATTTGGGAAGGTGCTTTGTATTGTTTCAATCTTTTTATATTTATCGAGAGCTGCATTGTTCTCTAACATGTGGTCTATCCTGGAGAATGATCCATGAACACTTGAGAACGTATAATCTGCTGAGTTTGAATGCAGTATTCTGTATATTTCTGTTAGGTCTAACTCATTTATCATATTGCTCAAGTTCTCTGTTTCCTTGTTGATCTTCTGTCTAGTTTTTCTACCTAATGATGTGAATAGGGTCTTGAAGTCTCCAATAATTATTGCAGAGATGTCTATTTCACCCTTCAGATTTGCCAGAGTTTTTCTCATGTATTTTGGGACACCCTGGTTAGGTGCATAGATATTTATGACTATTATATCTTCCTGGTGGATTTTCCCTCTTATGAATATGTAATGGCCTTCTGTATCTTTTATAACTTTTTTCAATTTAAAGTCTGTTTTACCTAATAGTAGTATAGCTACCCCTGCTCATTTTTGGTTATTATTTGCATGGAGTATCTTTTTCCAACCTATCGTTTTCAGCTGGTTTATATCCCTGGGTCTAAGGTGAGTTTCTTGTAAGCAGTATATAGATGGCTCATGTTTTTTGAATATATATTTTTATTTATTTTTAAAAGATACTTAGATTACATAACTTGCTATGTAAAACAATATAAGGAATTCCCATATGCCCCACTCCCCAGGCTTCGCACTTTTCCCCTCATTAACAACTTCTTTCATTAGTGTGACACATTCATTGCAATTGATGAACACATTTTGGAGCACTGCCACTAACCTTGGACTATTGTTTACATTGTAGTTTACACTCTCTCCCACTCAATTCTGTGGGTTATGGCAGGATATATAATGGCTTGTATCTGTCACCACAATTTCATCCAGGTCAATTCCAAGTCCTGAAAATGCCCCCATATTACACCTCTTTTTCCCCCTCCCTGACTTCAGCACCTCTACTGGCTACTGTCTCCACATTAATGATATAATTTCTTCCACTGCTAGAATCACAATGTCTATAGTAGAACACCAGTAAGTCTACTCTAGTCCATATTTTATTCACCAATCCTGAGCTTTCTGGGATGGTGTTGTCCACTCCACCTCTAATTGAGAGGCACCTTTGATCCCATGTGGGTGATGGATGGGACTCTCTTGCTTGCAGTTGTAGATTCTTTCATCCCCTTGGTGTGGTAGTTGTCCATCCTCACTCCCTATCAGCTGTCCTGGGTGAGTTCAATGAACTGGAGAGTAGGTGCTGCAATTGCTCTGAGGCTCAGGGCCCAGCCAGCACATGGACAGCCCAGAGATTTAAGTCTCCTGCATGTACACCTACCAACTCCAGCACCAACTATAGATTCAAACAAAAGGAACAGAAGAGGCGTGTGTAGAAAAGTCACATCTGCATCTAACTCTGCCACAGTCAAGGACACAACCTCCAAAGTAGGGCCCACTGGCAAGGCACCAAACTCCGGAGCTATCTGCCATGACTGTAGGACCTAGGTGTCTCTGAAGCCCTCAGGAGCCACACTATTTGGGGTAGTGTCCACTTTGGCCATCTATGAGATCCTGCTGAGACACGCATAAGAGTTACCTCTCTGATGACCTCCCAATTCATTTTGTAAGTCTCTTAGCCATATAAACTCATTTGTCCTTACCTTTTCTCCATTTTATTCAAGGTCTTTTTCCAGTTTTATCATCAGTCTGTGCTTGGTAATAATCTCTCAGTGCAGAGAGGCTCATCCCCAGGAGACATGTCTTTCACTGGAGGGAATTTAATGCAGCCACATGCTGAGTTTGACTTAGAGAGAGGAGATGGCTCATGTTTTTTAATCCATTCTGTCAGTCTGTATCTTTTGATTGGGAAGTTTAATCCATTCACATTCAATGATATTATTGTTAATGCATTATTTACTTTCACCATTTTATTATTTGGCTTTCATATGCCATATGATATTTTTGTCTGTCTTTTTGGTATTTGGTTATCCTTTCTCTATTCTTTCTTCTATAGTCTCCTCCAGGCCTCTCTCTTCTGATTTTTTATTTCAAGATCTAAGGATTCCTTTAATATTTCCTGCAAAAGTGGATTTTTTTAAAACTCTCTTAGTTTCTGTTTATTTGTGAATATTTTATGCTTACCTTCATATTTGAAGGACAATTTTGTTAGATAAAGAATTCTCAGCTGGCAGTTTTCCTTTTTCACTATCCTTATTTTATCATTCCACTGTCTTCTTGCCTCCACAGTTTCTGATGTAAAATCCATGCTAAGTCTTACTGGGCAAACTTGTCGGTGATGGTTTGCTTCTCACTTGCTCTTTTGAGAATTTTCTCTTTTTCTTTGACATTTGACATTCTGAGTAGTATATGTCTTCTAGTATGTCTATTCAGATTTATTCTGAGTGGGGTACAGTGTGCTTCTTGGACATGTTATTTCATTTCTTTCCTGAGAGTTGAGAGGTTTTCAGGTATTATTTCCAGAAATACTCTTTCTGCCCCCTTTCCCTTCTCTTCTGCTTCTGGAAATCCCATTACATGTATGTTGTTGTGTTTCATCTTGTCAATCAACTCTCTGAGCCCCTGCTTAATTTTTTCCATTTTTTTCTCTCTATTTTTGTCTCTTCAATTTAAGCTGTTCTGCCTTCTGTATCACTTATTCTTTCTTCTATCATTTTGAGTCTGTTGTTGTATGACTCTAATGTGTTTTTTATCTCACCTATTGTGGCTTTCATTCCCATGAGCTCTGTTACTTTTCTGTTCAAGATTTCAAATTCTCCTTTGTACTCACTCCATGTCTTCTTGATGTCATTAATCTCTTTAGCCATATTGTCTTTAAACTCATTAATTTGATTTTGGAAATTTGTGTCCATCTGGTTAATTAGTTCTCTCAAATCTTGCATCTATTTTGGGGGCTATGATATATTCCTTTCCTTGGGTCATGTCTTCCAATTTCTTAGTATGGCTTGTAATTTTTTTGCTGATCTCTAGACATCTGATTAGGATGTAGTTTACTCAGATGCTCAATTTCTTTCTCTTTTGTAGGGATTTAGTGTTAGGAGGATATGCATTACCACTGCTCTTTGATTCTTGGTTTGACCTGGATTGTTAGGATTGTCTCTTCTAGTTGCACAAAACTGTGTTTTGGGCATAGTAATTGATTGCAAACCTGCTTCCTAGGCCCTTGGGTAGGGAAGCTATAAAGGCCAGAAAAAGCCTCTTCTACTTATTTTTAATTTTAATCTCACATACATTTCCTTGGTCTGCCAGCAGATGGCAATCTTTGGCAGTTCTCAGTTCAGTGCCTTGTCAGAGTGCATTTGTTGCAACAGAGACCTCATCAATGTCATAGAGCTTCTAGCCTTGAGGCTAAGAGCCTTGTAATTCAAATTTTCTCAGAGACAGTTCTCTAACCTTCTCTAGCAGTCCCCTCCCTTTTCCCATGTAGGAAGCAATTCCACTCCCTTCTGCATCCTCAACAATCAGTTCTTGTTAGTAGAGAAGGAAATTAGGAGGGTTGTATATCTTTCACCCCTTGCCTTCTCCCAAGGCAATCAATGGTGTGGCCCCACTTGGCATTGAAGGGCTCCTGGGATGCCACAGACCAAATTTGTGAGACAAAAGCTGACAGGCTGTGTCCCTCTCCTTCCCCTTTCCTGGGGATGTACATCCTCCACCATCAGTCCTGGCTAGAAGAGATGGAGATTGAGAGGGTTGGATTCCTCCAGCCCTGTGCCCGCTCCCAGGGCAAATCATGGTGTGGTCCCACCTGGCCTGGAAGGGCTGGTGGGATACAGTCAACCAAATTTATGGGCCAGAAGCTGTGTCAGCCTTTGGCTGTGTCCCTCTCTGTCCCCTTTACTGGGGTGATGGATCTCTGGAGTGCCCTTTGTCTGTAGCCACAGGCCCAGAGGTTTGAGAATTCTAATGTGTCTTTAGTGTGGGAGAGAGTGCCAGCAGCAACAACTGCTGCTTTCAACTCACAGTTCTGTTGTTGAGATTCCAATCCTTTGTCCCTCTCTCCTCTGGTCAGTGTTTGGGCTTTGCCAGGTATCCTAAACCCTAGAAGATCTTTTTCCAGGCTGTTTCTGCCTGTCCTTTAGGATTTTTCTGGAGGAAAAGAGAGTCTTTTGTCTCTGTAGTCTGCCATCTTCCTGGAAGTCCCCCAAGACCATCTTGACATTGGTTTGTATTTCCCTAAGCTGTCTCTAAGATTCATGGTTAATCATAACTGTTTGAGTGAGTCATTCATCTGTTACTAATGATAATATTTTTATTACCAGATCTTTGATTGCTTCATTTTGTCACCATTCTTGTTAGGAAATCTAAGAATAGATGATTTTGCCTAAATTAAATTTCTCTTAGTCTACATATTCCCCTTTCATCAAGTTATCTATATAGTACTTTATTTTTCTTGTCTCTTGGTTACTTTATAATATCATCATCAGTGAGAGCCTAGCCTTTATTCATTTATTTTTTTGATAGAGAGATTTATGCATTATTTACTCTTCATTTAATTTATATTATTTATTGCAAAAGAAAGATCAGAAATTAAATTTATAGGTCATTTTACAGGGTATTAATAATATTATACAACACACATTAGCATTAATTTTCAGAAGATTTGTTTTTATGTGATTATTTAATATTAAATTTCTTCCAAATATTTTATTTCCAATATATATGTATGTTGCTTGATGACTCTGATTTCTGTCAATTCTACTTTTCCATTTCTACAAATCCTGGCATTACTTAGGTAAAAACAACATGATATGAGTATGCATACACACATTTTTCTAATAAATACCAATATTCTTTTTGATAAATTAAAACACTTCAACTGAGAATAATAGTTTCCAGGAGCTGTAATTATTATTTTTTCTCTTCTTCTATTTCTTTTTTTTTTTTAATATTTGTTTTTAATTTTTTTAAAAAAGATACTTAGATTATATACATGTTACAGAAAAATTTTGGGATTCCCATATGGCCCACCACCCACACCTCCCACAATCTCCCACATAAACATCCTTCATTAGTGTTTTGCATAAGAAGCAATGGATATACACATCCTGGGGCTTTGCCATTAAGCATGGACCATAGTTCACATTGTACATCACATTCTGTCCCACACAGTTCTGCAAGTTATATGATGATATAAAATGGCCTATATCTGTCATTGAAATGTCACTCAGGACAGTTCCCAACTCCCAAAAAAGCCCCTGTATTACAACTGCTTTTCCCTCTCCCTGTGCCCTGAGCCTCCAGTGGTGAGTGGCTCCACCTCATTGCTATAATTTATTCCATTGCTTGAATCACAATGTGTCTATAATAGAGTACCAGTAAATCCACTCTAGACCATAGTTCTTCCCCCAATTCTGAGGGGTCTGGGATGGTGATGTCCACTCCACCTCCAACTGAGAAGGGGCTTATAGCCCATGGATAAGATGGATGCGATTATCCTGCCTGCAGGTGCAGATTCTCTCCATCATTAATTACATGCAATAAGAGGTCTTGACACACAGGTTTGTCCTCCCCTATTAGGAACCATCCTTGCTCTTGAACGACCCCCACCTGTCTGAAAGAATCTGTCCTCTTAAAGATGGAAGTCCTACTTTTTCCAGCTCATTATGTGGGTCTCCACCCACTGATATAGCACATTATGCAGGATGAACATTCACACACTCCCTAGAAGCCTTTTCCAGGTACACCCTGTCCCGAATGCCCTCCCAACCAACACTCTAAACCAGCGACCCTTCCTTGTTATATTGCCATAAAAGCATTCTAGTTTACTCTCATTACATCTTTTGATTCCTGAGAGACCTTCAACCTAGGCCTGTGTTGGGCATTCTTGCCTTTTTGATAATGAAATAGTATAATTTTCAAAATAAAGAGACATGTGACACATCATTCAGAAGAATTTTTCTAATTAAACAATAGATTTTCCAGCTGTGCTTTGATTTTAAAGATTCACTTTTATTCAATGTAGAGGAATGTATTTTTAAAAGGTTCCCATGATTTGGAGGAGAAAGAAGGAAGTGACATAAGGTTAAAAATTAAATGACCAGATAGATTTAATTGTACACTTTCCAAAGATTTCAATCATTTTCTTCTCATAGAATTTAAAAACTATACTGTAAACATCTATATAATATTTGAATTTTAATAGTGATCATGAACTATTACTTATTAAAACCCAGGCATAGATAGGGGTAAGATGGTGGCAGAGTAAGAAGTTCTAGGAGTCATCTCATCCTACAGTGCAGTTAGTAATCTGCCAGATGTATCACTATTCACTGGCTGTAGTTGGAAACTCCATTTCTCAAAAATGGGAGAGGAAGAGATGGTTGGGCACTGATTTCATCTACTGATTAGTAAATTTGCCTGGCTAAAGTCCAATCCTAAGAACAGCTAAAGTTTGAAAATGTCCAAGTCAGAAAGAAGCCGATAGCCTCCATTTTAACTCTGCCCCCAGCATGAGGGGAAGTCAGGCTGATCACAGTGAAAGTAGGGACTGTTTTTTTTCCACCTACATTGGATTGCAGCCCAAGCTTAGGCTTCATCGCTACCTATGGCAGGGAGGAAGCTGGAGGACATGTGCCAGACTATCTGGGCAACTACAGGCACTTTAGGCCCATATGAACTACCATATTGGGCACATTTGTGGTTCCATTCCCATCTCTGACAGAGCAGGAGGAGGGTGACTGCTCCCTCACCCTCTCAGGGCAACTGCAGTGACTTTCAGCCTGCATGGGCTAGACTATTGGACACATCTCTTACTCCATCATCACCTCTGACAGATATTATGAAAAAAGAAAATGACTGAATCATTTTCTGAATGAATATAGATGCAAAAATCCTCAAGAAAATACTTCCTAATTGAATCCAACAACACATTAAAAGAATTATTGATCATGACCAAGTGGGTTTTATCCCAGGTATGCAAAGGTGGTTCAACACAAAAAGATCAGAGTAATACACCACATTAACAAATAAAAAAAAAATCACATGAACATCTCAATTGATGCTCTGAAAGATAGGAATAGAAGGGAACTTTCTATGCATGATAAGGGGTATACATGAAAAACCCACAGCTAAAATTACATTCAATAGTGAAAGTCTGAAAGCTTTCATGAGATCAGGAACAAGACAAAGATGCTCACTGTCCCCACTGTTTTTCAATATAGTGCTAGTGGTTCTATCTAGAACAATCAGGCAAGATAAAGAAATAAAATGCATCCAAATTAAAAAAGAAGAATTAAAACTTTCACTATTCACAGTTACGACCCTATAATTAGAAAATCCTGAAAAACGTAAAAGAATCTACCATGTTAATAAATGATTTCAGCAGAGTGGTAGGATACAAGATTAATATGCTATGCAAAAATCAGTAGAGTTTCTATACATTAATAATAAGCATCTGAGGAAGAATTCAGGGGAAAAATCCATTTGTAATAATGACAAAAAGAATCAAATATTCAGGAATAAACCTAAACAAGTACAGAAAGCACTTGCTTTCTGAAAACTACAATGCATTGCTAAAAGAAATCAAAGAAGACCTAAATAAATGAAGAACATTTGGTGTTCATGGATGGAAAAATTAAATATTATTAAGATGTCAATTCTACCCAAATTGATATACAGATTCAATGCAATCCTAATAAAAATTTCAAGAGCCATTTGTTTTGCAGAAATGGAAAACCCAATTATCAAATTTATTTGGAATTGTAAGGGGCCTTACATAGCCAAAAACAATAAATCATATTACCTAGCTACACTGGTTAAAACAGCATGGTACAGGCATGAAGGTAGAGATATAGACCAATGGAACCAAATTGATGTTTCAGAAACAGACCTCAACAGCTATGGTCAAGTGCTTTTTGACAAGGCTGTCAAACTTACCCAGCTGGGGCAGGACTGTCTGTTCAACATATGTTGCTGGGAGAACTGGATAGCCATATCCAAAAGAAAGGAAAACGACCCCTACCACACACTTTATAAAAAATTTAACTCAAAATGGACTCAAGACCTAAATATAAAAGCAAGAGATATAAAATTCTTAGAAGAAAATATAGGGAAGCATCTTCAGAAATTGGTGTTAGGTGGTGGTTTCTTAAATATGAATTATTGTAATGTGCCATTTTTCCTAGTCAGTTGCCTGAATTTCTTCACGGATCATCTTAAATTTTTAATGTTTTGGAGATGACTAATGCAAATTCACAGGATCACCACTAGTTGACGCACTTTCAGCTAACATGACATTATATATTTGTGTCTTTCCTGGACTTAAATGAACTTCTCCATGTCAGCTGAGTCTGACCCTGTGCTTCCTGTGATAGAACTGAGGATGAGACTTGACTCCTGGACACAGCATTAAGTACTGATTCATCTGAAGAAGCTCTTGATATAAAATATTCCAGAGCGAACAAGTGGGATCCAGGACAAAGTACAACACAGGTCTAGGCAAATTGCCCTCCAACAACATCATGATTCTCAGTACTCCTTTCAGAGAATTCTGGTATCTAATCTTCTCATTGCCTTGTGGGCAATTAAATCTTGTTCTATGACTCATTTTCCTTCTATTTGGTGTAAATGCATGCCATTTTATTGATTTTTATATAATGTAAAATCCATCATGGGATGTTCTAAGATGGCTTTGGGAGAGAGAATACAGGAAATGACAAAGCAACCCCTGGATTTCCATACAAGATAAATTGGAAGATATATAGGATTATTTTATGGTGTCCTTAAAATACAAACTAACAATTTTCTATGTTAATTCGAATAAATGCATAAACTAATCTGTTAATACAAAATTTTCAATCTGCATTTCAGCATATGAGGATTCTCTTTCATTATACTCTAGTTCCTCAGTGAACAGGGAGAGACTTGTGAATGATTAATGAGAAAATTGGGAAGATTAGAAAATAAGGAGGGATTTTATATTTGGTGGCTAATTGGATAGACTATTAATTTCATATATGTTCTATTTGATAGAATATTTATGAATCTTATGAATCTTCATGTTTCCTAAAGGATGGTGTGTTTTTTGAAAGAAAATAGAATGATATTGTTTTTCAATATTTGTAGTGTTCTATAAAGTTGGATGTGGACCATGATATTGATATTCTTAGGATATTGCCCCATAAAATTCCATTTCATTATAATAGGAAAACAATTTTTTTTATTGTTCATAAAAATCAAGATTTTTCACAGTACATTCCAATATTTGTAAAATGATATACAAATATATATGCATATATGTGTATTTTCTTACATAAATGTTATTTTATATATATATATATTTTAAAGGTGCTTAGATTACCTAATTATTACTCAGAAATTACAAGGATTCCCATGTTCCCCGCCTCCCTCACCTCCCATAACATCCCACACCAACATCCTTCATCAGTGTGGAACATCACCCATAATGGATATACACATCCTGGGGCTTTGCCACCAAGCATAGACCGCATTTCACATCATAGACCACCCTCTCTCCCACACAGTTCTGCATGGTATATGCTGATGTAAAATGGCCTACATCTGTTGCCACAATGCCACTCATGACCA
>JAQZBX010016494.1:0-36424 GCA_029593785.1 Cabassous unicinctus | reverse complement strand
AATCAACATGAAGTAAATAAGACATTAATTGGAAGTCATACAGGGCTAGGATCTTAAAAGGTAAAATACATAAATTTCAGGAGATTGCCCATTTCTTATGAAATTCATAGCCGAAAATATAAGAAAACACCAAACCAGCTGATATAATAATGCTAAATTACATTTCCGTATTGTAGTAAAGCACACACACATAATATTATCTTAACTCAAAGACACAGGGAGTCCACTCGCCATCCTCCCAGCGAGCAGGTCCACGCAACTCGGAGCGTTCCTTCTCTTCCGCTGAGGCCTCAGCCGGAGTGACACAGTCTTGGAAAAATAAGAACAGACCTTGAACTTGCCAAAAGACATGGCTGTGAAGAAACAGCCAAGACATGCCCGCTATGTCCAGTGAACCGACCGTGTTCACAAGCCCATCCCATAAGTCAATTCCTTTAGCACAGAACCCTAGTTACACTGACTCCACTGGCTTTTGCGGGCTCATAAGTGCCAAATTTAAGCAATGCTGAGAAGAAGGGGGAGGGAAAGAAGGGAGAGGCGACAGGGAGCGGGCAGGGAGCACTGCTGTCCTCCCACCACCCCACGGGCCCTCTGCTGCTGATGTGGGGATGCCTCCCGTTCCCAGGCCACAGACCGGAGGCCACTCCCCGCTGAGGGTATCACCGCCAGCGGACTCAGCACGGGGCCTGCAGCGGGATGAAAGAATGCCCCAGAATGTCCGCCACAGCAACAGCTGGAAAAGTCATTGAAATAGAATACCAATCCCAAAATAGTCATATTTTATTTTTTTCAGATTTATAAATGGGTAAAGAAATAAGATCCACTTTCGGGAAATAATATTTCCTTATGTCTCATCATATTCCATTTTCCCCCAAAGATTAAAAGCCAAGGTGGTAAATCAGCTCCGAAATGCCCTGGTGCTCTTCTCCCTGCCGGTGGGTAGAGGAGAATGTGGCAGTGTCTCCTCTTTAGAAAGAAAGCAAACAAGGAGAGAACGGGGTGGGGAGTGATGGCGGCACCTACAAACTAAGATGTGGTTGTCTCAGAAGTGGCAACTCTGTGTTGTCGCTCAGGTCATCTCCCACTTCCTCCATTCTCTGTCGGACACCCATCTGCACCTCCTGGCCTGAGCCAAGCTCACTGGGCACAGTGAGATCCCCAGGACACTTGGCCCTCGTGAGGTCAGCTACTCCTTGTTGGAAGACCAAAAACCCAGGAGCCTTGAAGAACCATAGGGTCTCCCAGCTCTTAGACTTAACCTAATGGGTCTCTGGCATTTAAGAGATACATGGCTGAGTTCATTAAAAAATGAATTAACCCATCTTTCTTTTGTGTATTCATTCAACAATCATTTATTGAAAGGACAAATATTTATTGAGCTCCTCTCTCTGCCTTGCACTTTGCCTTGTGCTGGTGCTAACACAATCAGCAAAAACATATGGACTTGTTCTGCAATCAAAAGGGAGAGAAATCAGGTTTTAAAATGACCCAAATGATGATTTGCTTACAACCGTAATGAGTGCTTTGAAAATACAGCAATAATTTTGTGAAATTGCAAACCAGGGGGCCTCCCTTGGTGTGGAGTGGGTCTGTGAAGTGGGTCAGACCCAGAGGATGGGAAGGGTGTGGCTGGGCCGGTAGTACTGAGGGCAGTGAGGT
Source organism: Cabassous unicinctus (assembly GCA_029593785.1). Taxonomy (NCBI): domain Eukaryota; kingdom Metazoa; phylum Chordata; class Mammalia; order Cingulata; family Chlamyphoridae; genus Cabassous; species Cabassous unicinctus. The sequence goes on along the minus strand of JAQZBX010016494.1, from coordinate 34,765 downwards.
GAGGAGGAAGGAAACATTCCAGAAGACCTGGAAATGGGACCAGAAGCAAGTGGAGATGAAGGGCAGTGTGAGCCACTGACTCAGCGTTGAATAGGCTCCCAGGACAGCCACATGCTGCTGAATGGAGCATAGCATGGGGAGGGGTGAACAGAAAGCCAATGATGGACAATGCAAGACCTGAGTATCCATGAGGAGTGTGCCTAGCTGCAAGGAAGAGACACCAAGTACAGATATGAGCTGTTGTTGTTGTTTTTTTTTCTTTTAAATTTTTGCTGTAGTGACATGTATACATCTCAAAATTTCCCATTTTGGCCACTTTCAAGCATACAATTCAGTAGTATTAATTACACTCACAACATTCGTCACCAATATCTACTACCCCTACTTTTTTATCACCTCAAACAGAAACTCTTCACCAATCATGCCATAATTACCTCTTCCCCTGCCGCCGGCCCCTGGTAACCTATAGTCTACTATCTCTATGGAATTTGCTTCTTGGTATTTTATATAAGTGTGATCGTACAATATTTGTCTTTTTGTGTCTGGCATATTTGACTCAACATGAAGTCTTCAGGGTTCATCGGTATTGCCATATGCATCAGCACTACACTCCTTTTATTGCCTGAATAATATTCCATTGTGTGTATCTATCACATTTTGCTTATCCATTCATCTGGTGATGAACACAGGTCGTTTGCACATTTTGGCTCTGGTGAATAACGTTGCTACAAGCATTGGAATACAAATGAGCTTCTTTTTGTCACATAACAACGTCCAGGGTTAGGTGCAGTTGTTCAACAATGTTACTGGAAAATCAATCCCTTTCTGTTCTCTCTGCTCTTCTATCTTTAGCATATTGACTTTCTTCTATACGATCAGTCAGTGGTTTCTACACCTCCAGGCACTACTTCTGCTTTCCAGGCAAGTAAAAGAGAAGTGGGGAAAGAGTCAAGGGTCATTCTGGCCAGGTGTGCCCTTTTCTCTCAGGAAGCAAAAGTTTTCTTTATAATGGTAGCTGAGAAGAAGCAGTTGTGCATGCAATTGAGTTGGCCAATCAGCAATGTCTACCACAACTTTAGAGAGCACAATTAAGGATTTGGGATTTTTCACTTTGTAGATTTCATTGTTCAGCAATTAAATTTTTAAAAATCATATTAGGACCACATTTCTAACAAAATTATTATCTTCTTGGAGATTATTAGCCATCCATTGAAGCCAGGATGCTATGGTGCTTCCACTCTGATTAGTTTTATATTCCCTGAGCATATTCAGGAAGGGACCTGAATCTTCACCCAGCATCCTTAACACTCAATAAATATATATTCACTCATGGAACAGATACATATCAGCTGCCTGTTATGAGCCGTGTGTGGTTCTAGGCATGGGATGTTTATTATTGATACATTCATTTGGGAGCCATTTGAGGAGAAATGTCACTCTCCATAAACAGTTCAATTTCACTCCACTCTTTTGCACAGGCAGCTGACTGGTTAGAATTTCTCCTTCCACCATCTCTATGGAAATGGTGCTGCAAGAGATGGGAGAATGCTCCAAAAACCTTAAATGATAGAGTGTGAATGAAGAACATACTCCATTCTTTATTACTCCCTTAGAATAGAGCTAATGGGGAAAAAAAACTACATTTCTGCCAAAGCTGACAATCTCATTTTTGTTAGTCTGGTGAACAGGGAAACATTATGGACTTGTCACAATCACTTTTCCTCTTTTCCATAAGTAACAAATGTTACATTTGTTCCAGGATGAGAATGCCTTGTTATGCACATGAGAAATTATGTTCCCTTATAAAACTATGGGATAGCAGATCCTCACCTTCCCCATTTGCTCCTAGCCCCTTGATGGATCTGATGAATTTTCCCCAAAATGCAGACACATATCAATTTCCACCTGTGGATATTCACAGAGAAATGATGGGCAGCTCTACATGGCCATAAACCATAAGCCTGCACAGGAGAATAAATGAAACGAGCTAAGTGGGAAGCATATTTTTTTCTCTTTAATAGTCTGTAAAATGAAAGTATTATATGTCTTGAGAAAATATGAAATTACACTAGAGTAACGCAGTAGAAATCCAGTCTCTCAATTGTTTGACCAATACGCTTTACCATTCCCTAGCCGATTTTTCTGTTTCCAGTAAGATAGCAATTAAATGCACGGTTTAGGCAGAGAAGGCCAAGAATATGCAAGGTATACTTAAGATGAAAATTATAAATCTACTAAAAGCTGGAATGAAATCAGATAAAATCATTCATGAATTACATCAAAATGCTAATATATCAAGGTCAGCAATATCAACAAAGAAAACACATGAAATAAGAATTTATGTTGACATTAGTTGCTTTGGCACAAATGGGTTAAAAGTGAACTCGTTTTCTTATTTTTATACACTTCACATTAATAATAATACTAATGGTGACAACGGCTACTCTGAGCCTGTTTTAGTCCTCATAGCAGCTTCGCATGCCTTCTTAGAGCCATTGTTTGAAACTTAACAGAGTCAAGTAACTTGCACAAAGTCACAGAGTTAGTAAACAGGGGAAGGAGCTGACCTTGAACACAGGCCTTTCAACGCCAGCGCTGGTGCTATATTGAAATTCAATCTTACCTTTTCTCTTCAAAATATAAAAGAAGAAATAACTCCTTCCAGTTTTGGCTCTCCTCCCATTTTGATAACAACAATAACAAAATGGCCATATTATGACAACTTTATAATTATGAAATATGTTTTTGATGAGGATACGAATGTCACTGTCATATCACACCATATGTACAAAGTTATAAATAGCATTTTGGGGGGAAAGATAATTAAAATTCCAATGACATCCTGCATCAACATTCTCCTTTATTGATTAAAATACACAAATGGGTCAAATTTTGATTTGTGATCAAGTCATTCTGATCCAATCTTGCTATGAACACACAGTCCCTTGCAGGAATCCAATCAATTGTAGCTTCTGCAAATGAATAGCATGAAATCTGGAGAGATGGGTTGTTTGATATGAAGCCTGATATGTATAAAACTTTATTAAGAGAATGAAAGTGTATATGTGTGTGGGGGGGTGTACATCTGTTTGTCTGTATCTGTGTTGGTGAATGGGTTTGGGGGTATAGGAGGCTGGTTCCACTTATGTTAGTATATCAACTAGATAGCTCTTTTTCTAGCCAGACTCTGAAAGTAAAGGGATCCTGAAATCCATTTCCATGTATTCTTTGTCCAATAACACTATTCAGCACATTTTGAGGAAAGGGAACCATTTGTCTTTTGAAGTGTTTCTCTATTTGAAGGTCAGTCTTTCTATCGTGAGATCCAGCAGTCCATTCTGCCAAGATAATTTAGATCTGGACCTTGAATCTTAGTAGCAACCCATGGAATTTAATGGCTTTGTGCATTTGTATGTCTCTTACATGTCAAGCATATAGAAAGATGCACACAATTTCAACAGGATGGAAGTATTAGAAGTTTAGCATAAACAAGACCTCAAAGAAATACTTGTGCACCAATGTTGATAGCAGCATTATTCACAATAGCCAAAAGATGGAAACAACCCACATGTCCCTCAGCAGATAAATGAATAAGCAAAATGTAGTACCTACACACAATGGAATATTATTCAGCCTAAGAAAAAATGAAATTATGAGACATGCTGCCACATTGGAAGAACCTTAAAAGCATTATGCTCACTGAAATAAGCAAGACACCTAAGGACAAACATTGTATGATACCACTTATAGAAGATGAATAGAAATAGCAAATTTACAGAGATAGAAAGTAGATTAGAGGCTATAAAGGGAGGAGTGAGGGATAAGAAGGATTGTTTGTCTGGAAAAAAAACTTTTTTTAATAATTTAAAATATATAAAAAATAAAAAGTAAAAGAGAAGTACCTTATATAAATATTTGGAATCCAAGAAATGCTAGTCTGAAAAACAACACCATTTTTAAAAGATGTAGGACCAGAGCTCTTCAACAAGAAAAATAGATACTGTGTGATTATTAGCAACACTGTGGTGAAATTGAAAACAAATGCCAAATGTATTACATTACCACTCATCATTGTCTATTTCTAATGAACTGAATAATAATGAAAATTGCTTAGCAATTTACAAAGCACTTTTTTCAGCAATTGTACCATTTGATAAAATTTGAACAACACAGAAACTTGGGGTGTAGGCAGGGCATTTACTCCCTCTTCATTTCACAGCTAAAAATCTGAGGTCCAGGGAGTAAAGGGGCTCACACCAAGATCTGCAGACCTGCACCATCCACGATTCATTCTACCCAACCACTATGCCTAAAAACAGAAATGTATCCTTCTAGAAAATGAAAAAGTCCCACAGTTATGTTTCCTGTCTCTCCAAAGTAGAAATGAGAAAGTATTCCATGAGATGCTATCAACGACAATTAAAGAGTTGAAAGAATGTGACTCAGATCCGACATTTGCCTCAAGGAATCATGATTTCAAAGATTTTATACCAATTGGAAATGAGGAATGCTAAAAATTTTTAAAGCATAGAGATACCGAGTTACTGACCAAAAGAGCTTGAAATGGCTAAATCAATCCTACCCATCAATTGAGTTTCATCTTACTATAAACAGCAAAACCCTCTTGCTTGAATTGTGCTTATTTGGCCTGAATTCAAACCCCAATTTGTTGTTTGGATCTCTCCATTTTTTCTGATGCCTGGATTTTACCCCACATTTCATGAACTCTTTTAAAGCTTTACCTGTACATCTGCCTCCAACTTCTCCATCCTCTAACTAACTGCTTCTCTTTCTCCATCTCCTTCTTCTGCTCCTCCTTCTGCATTCAACTTCCTTTTCCACTTATCACATGAACTCCAGACCTGTAAAAATGTTTAAAATTCTTATAGGAGAACCTACTCCAGCCCATTGATGCAAAAATACACCCACTTACCTTGTAAATTCACAAAACCCTAAAGCTCTGAAATATATTCTTTTGCCGTAGGTACATTTATGATTTGAAACTTTTTATTTGTGCCATGAAAGAATATCTCTCTGAGTCACAACTTTTCAACCCTATTTAAGAATGAATTTGAGTAAATTCATTGATAACAAAATAACCCTTGGGAAATTCCAACATGTTGTAGTTAAGAAAAAGTGATAGTGATGATGATGATAGTGGTGCTGGATTTTCAGCACTTTCACTGGGTTCTCTGCCAAACCCTTTGCAGCATTTCTGCATTTAATTTTCACAACAGCCTTATGAGTTAAGAACCACCGCTACCCAGAGATGAGGAAACTGAAGCTCTGAAAGAAAAAGAGACATGCTGAAGCTCGACCAGTTAGTGGTGGTGTGGGAATTCATTTTCAATAAAATAATCAAGGATGAGCTTCTAAGATAAGGATAAAAAACATATGAAAATCAAATTTTGCATTTTGACAGCATCCCCTCTCAGTGAACTGCACACAGAGCATACCAGAGTCATCAAAGTTTAGGGATATGTCAATTCATTTACCCAGTTGTCTTACTGATCTTTCTCATCTCTGCTTAAACATCATTTTCTCAGAGATTGTTTCCCATCACCCCTGGTCTGCTTTTCCACAGTGTTCTGGTCTCTTTTTTGGCAGGACTCATCTTATTCTAGTTCTTTTTTTCTTTCTTTCTTTCTTTGCAAGGTTACAAACATAATGGTCTCTAAAACCATGCCTGTCTATTTCACTGTTCCACTTCCAGAATCCAGTGCAGTGCCTGGCACATAAAAACTACTTTGCAAATCTCTATCAATTAATTGATTGATTGAATTGTTTTACATGACAGTGATTTATCAAAGTGGTCCAATTACTATTGAAAAATTATGAATCTTAACTTATTTCCTAAATAAAATTTCTTCTTGATTTTTAATTTTTTTCCTTTTTGTGGAAATAAATCTTTGAAGTTTTTATTAGTCAGGAATGATATGGTTCAAATGACAATAATACAACCCAACCCATTGTAAAGGATGGGAGGTTATTGATTCACATAAACAGAAACCTCAAGAAATAGGCCTGAATCTTATCATGGTTATATCTCGACATTTGAATAGCATTATCAACACTCTTTCTCTGTCTCTGATTTGACCTCACTCTTTCTGTTAGGACAAAATAGAAATTGACAGCACCAAATTACCTTCATCCTACAGCTAAGTATCCTAAGAAAAATAATATTTCTCACTCTTAACAGCCCCAACAAAATATTTGGGGAAGATCCTTATTGGCTTGTTGGGAATCATATGCTCATGCGTAGGCAATCTCTGTGGCTGGAAGTGAATTGTGCCAGTCTCCATACTAACAAGTAGAATGGATTCCCCAAAACAATAGAGAATGGTACCAGAAAAAAAGAGGAGAGGGGAAAGTAGGTTTGGCCCATACGTCATCAGACCAAGTAGAGCGTCAATTCTATGATCCCCTGGTCAACTAATTTGGAGGAGTTGGTCCATTATTCTTTGAGGCAAAAGTATAATCTTGCTTTCTAAATTGTAAGAAGTAATGGGACAAGTGATAATTGGAAGCTATAATTGAGGCAATGATAAGTAGGATATTTGGTAGCATGTCTTCTTAATCCAGGATGTTAAGATTAAACAGTCATAGTCAACTGAAATAGCTGCTGTTAAAGGTAAATACAAATAGTTAAGGCATAAGTTATGGCCTTATCTACCCAACTCTATCTAGAACCTCTCTAGAGGTTCTAACTCTCTTTGCAATTGATTCTATGTAGTGCTCTACAGATCTTAAGCTAACTCAGGACAAGACCATATATATCAATAGATATACTTAAAAATCAGTGTGGGAAGGCATAAATAGAAACAGAATATCAAAACTAGGAAACACAATAATGCAAATGTGTAAACCATTGATTTGCAAACTTGTCCATACATCAAAATAACCTTAAATGGCTTGTTAAAACACAGATGACTGGGTCCCATCCCCAAAATCTCTGATTCTATAGGTAGGGTCTGAGAATTTACATCTTTATCAACTTCTGGATGAGAATGAAGAAAACAGAGTAGGAGAGAGAAAGATAACACAATTTGAGTATCTGGATCCATTCATATCTAAAGCTAGAATGGCTGGGCTTATCAACTAAGTGTAAATTTTTTAAATTAAACTTTTATCTTGAGAGAACTGAAGATTCACAATCAGTTGTAAGAAATTATACAGAGAGATCTCATATACGCTTTACCTAGGCAATGATACAGTCCAATACAGAATATTTCCATCACTATAAGGAACATTCATGCTGCCTTTTTATAGCGACACACATTTCCCTCCCAAACACTATCTTCTTAGCTCCTGTCAATGATTAATCTGTGTTCTATTACTTTAATTTGATCACCTCAAGATGTCATATAGTATGTAATTGTTTGGAATTGAATTTATTCACTCCATAATTATCTGGAGATTGATGCAAGTTGTTGTGTGTAACAATAGTTAGTTCCTTTATATTGCTGAGTAGTATTCCATGGTAGGGATGTACCTCAATTTGTTTAACCATTCCCTAAATGAAGAGCAACTAGGTTGTTTCCAGTTTTTTACTATTATGAAGAAAACTGCTATAAACACTTGTGAGTAGGTTTCTGTGTGAACATAAGTTTTCATTTCTCTGGGATAAATGCCTAGGGGTGCAATCGATGAGTCAGATGGTAGCTGCATACTTAGATTTTTAGGAACTACCCAACTGTTTTCTAGAGTAGATGCACCACCAGCAATATAGGAGCAATCTCAATTCTCGGCAGTTTGCGTTTCTTAATGACTAATGATGTTGAGCATCTCTTCATGAACTTATTTGCCATTGGTATACCCTCTTCAGTGAAATTTCTGTTCATGTCTTTGCCCATTTTATAACTGAATTGTTGGAGAGTTCTTTATATATTCTAGAAATGTTCCTTTATAGAATATATAGTTTGTTAATATTTTCTCCAGTTTGTACCTTGTCTTTTCATCCTCTTAACAGGCTCTTGACCAGAGCCCAAAATTTTAATTCTGATGAGGCCAATTTGTCAATTTTTCCTTTTATGAATCATGCTTTTGGTGTCAAGTCTTTGTCAAGCTTGAGACCCCAAAGATTTTCTACTACCTTTCTAAAAGTTAGTTTTATGTTTTGTATGTAAATCTGTGATCAATTTTATTTAATTATTGTATGAGTTGAGGTTCATTTTGCCCCCATTTATAACTGAATATTCAACCACAGTACATTGAAAGGGCTATCTTTGCTCCACCAAGTTGTTTATGCATCTTTGTCAAAAATGTGTTGTGCATACTTGTGCAGGTCTGCTTCTGGGCTCTGCTCTCCTCCTTCGATCATATGTCTACCCCTAACCAAGACTGCACAGCCTTCATTGCTGCTGCCGTACAGTAAGTCTTGAAACTGGGGATCTTGTTCTTGCCCACTTTATTCTTCTCCAAAATTGTTTTAGTTACACAAGTTTCTGTGCCTTTCCATATAAAGTTAAAAATAATCCTGTGTACATATCCTAAAGATCTTGCTGGGATTTTGATAAGAATTGTGTTAAACCTGTATATCAGTTTGATGGAAATCAGCATGTGAACTATACTGAGTCTTCCAATCAATGAACAAGGAATGTCTCCCCATTTATTTAGATCTTTGATTTCTTTCATTAGTGTTTTGTAGTTCAGCATTCAAGTCCTCTATATACCATATTAGATTTAGATCTAAGTGTTGCATTTTTTGAGTGATTATAAATGGCAGTGTATTTTAAATTTTGATGGTCATGTGTTGTTCATTGCTACTATCTAGAAATACAGTTGAGTTTTGTATGTTTATTTTGCATCCTGCAACATTGCTAAACCAATCTCCATGTTGTTCCTTGAGTCCTGAAGTCCTTAGCCAATCTGCATTCTTTCACCCAACTTTCAGAGTCTTCTTATGTTTGTTTCTTGTGTAATGTCCAGTGATTTTGTTATACTTAATAGCAAGAATAGGGAAAAGTTCATCTACTCTTTCTCCCCAATAATGGAAGTCTGAGGTTCCATTCTACTTAAGATTCAGGTTGATTTTTGTTATCTTTAACTAGCAAAACCCTCATTATATATATGACTGCTTGTTACAGTCGCCTTTGAAAAAAATCTGAGAGTAAACATTATAAAGCCACTCACTTAAAGGGATAAAATGAGAAGGGTAAGATACTGGGGTACACATGTGCAGCATTTTGGAATTCCACCATGGCCAGAGGTGTGAAGGAGAGGTCCAAGCCAGGAATCCAGTGTCCAGCAGTCACAGGAGAGAGATTCCCTCACTGCTTGCAAGCAGCATGTGCAAAGGAGAGCATATCCCTACAGGAAATAAACATTGTAGCAAAAAATGCACACTGTAACAGGAAGTCAGCATTTTGGCAGAAGAGCCACTCCACAGTTAGCCTTGAGACTCCAAAAAGCATGAGGCATAAATGAAAGTTTTCCAGAGGAGCTAGAGATCATTTGTATAATTCCTATCATGAATGTGTTTTACTGGTTTCAGCTTTGAGTGCTGATTAGTGGAAAACCCTGGCTGTCTAGTAGGTTCTATTTTGCATGTTGTCTTAAGCTATAAGTATTTGTCTATTGCTCTATATGGCACTTGAGACATCAAATTATGATTATTTTATGATCTGTGAGAAGTTTCCAGGGTATATCTGGGCTCAGAAATGTCCCTCTCTGATCTAAGGATTCAATTTGATCACCCTGAGAGAATAAAATCATTCAATAAAAAATGAACACACTTTAAAAATATTAATAAAGAATTTAGCATTGGTCAATGAATGTACATAATTTTTTCAAAATGTTATTACTCTGAGGGTTGTTCTGCATGGTAACACTAGTTGAAAACTCTGTAGCTCATTGTTAAGTTTTCTATTGCTTTAACTAGATCATGAACAGCCAAAATTGTTTCAATGTATTATGCCCCTGTTTTGCAAGCATAACCCTTATCTGTTTACATTAATAATATAATTTACAGGTGATATTCCAGCCTCTCTTTGAAAATCTCAAATAAAAGGGACTCAACTTAATAAGATATCATATTCTATTCTTGTACCATTCTTAGTTGTTAGAAAATACTTTTGTCAAATCAAATTTTATGTGCATGTGCTTTCCACTTGGTTTGGCAATTAGAGTAAACTAAAGCCCTCCTTCTACATGAAAGTCCTTCGAATATTATGGTGATCATATTCTATGTCACTCCCCTCTATTCCTAAGTCTTCTATTTTTCAGAAAAAAATGCAAAACAAAAACAAATAAACAAAACCCTCTGGTTTCTACTGTTTCTCTTATGAAGTGATCTCAAATTCAGCTCACCAACTGATGTCTAACCTAGGATCACCTCCATTTCCCCAGATCAACTCTACTTCCCCCTCTTCTCCCATGTACTAGACACTGCATTTTGTCAGTTTGACTTAAGATCACATTGTTTTTTTGTTATATTCATTTAATAGCATTCATTTAAGAAATATTTATTGAGCAACTACTTTGCTAGGAATATAGGCATGTATGAGATGAGAATCAAGGCCTTATGCAATTTACAGTGTTTTAGGGATCCTATAACTTGTTTATACACTGTAACATGTTAGGAAGAAAATAGTAAATGCTAGGAGAGACCTAGAGATGGTGTCTAATGAGAACACAAAGACAGTGAGATCACATATGACCAGTATGATACCAACGTTTTAGAACATAAAAGGTATTTAGAATCAAACCTTGATGGATGGACATGTTTTGGACTTATAGAGGTAATATAGGAGACAGGACATGGCTAAGTGATTGATAATTAATTTTCACTCATCCACCTAAGTGTTTCACCTGGGAGCTGAAAGTAGGTCTGTGTCTCTAGTAATGTACTTGCCAAATAGCTTTTTATTCTTTACCATTTCATCATATGAAGGTTTATTCAATTATATCATAATTTTTACATGAATGTTTATACAAGATAGATTCTTTAATTTTTTTGCACTACTCAGTCATAATCTTCACAGACGTGAAATGAAAAGGTTTCCAGGTTTATAGTTTCTATTACAGCAAATTTAGCCCCTACATTCAAAATTATTCATCTCTATTAAGCTTTAATTATTGAATTAAACCCATCATTCTAGATATTTGAAAAGTTTTGATATCCTTATCTTGCTACCCTTAGCATTCATTACTTAACCCGGCTTTTTCTCATTCTGTAATTCTATACATTTTCCTTCCATGCCTTCCACCAAGTCATTAAGGATACAGAGGATCAGAACCAAGCAGATAAGGCCTGAGTTTACCACTGGAACCTGCCCTCCAAAGTGATCTTGGCCTCATTCATCACCCTTTGGCTCCAACATTCTTTAACTCATATCTCACCATCTTTCCAAAAAGGATAACATGAAATCTCCTGCCAGATGCTTTGTTGAAATCCAGATCTCTCTGCTACATCTCCCTGATTTACCAGCTGGCCACATTGATAAAAATGGAAATTAGGTTGGTCTGCAAACAACTTATCTTGGTAAATTCATGGTAACTTTAATGATCATTGTTTCCTTTCTAAATATTTAGAAATTATCTCTACATTCTTGTCAAGTTCTACAACAGGCTTTCAAGTAGCAGTTGGGCAAATTCTTTTCCTGCAAGGAAACTGGAAATTCATTTCCCACATTTCCACCTTTGGCATCCATGTTCTAGAACCTTTTCTACTCCATAGGATTCCTCAACAATTACCGACAGTGGATCACGATCCTTGTTAGTCATTCATTCAAGAAATATAAAAAAATTCTTTTATATTCGGGCAAAGGATTCATTTTGGCCAAGAGACTCAAATTCTCATTGAGCAAAGTCTAGAAATGAGTAGAACTTACTCTTATGAATTAATTGGACTTAAATTTCCTCTAAATACTATTTATTTTACCCTTTCTGTCCAAAATGATTTGGTTTGTTAGGGAAGATTGGAATTAATATAGGAGTTAGTAAGTTTAGGTTTCCCTTTATCATTCATCAGCATTTCCCCACTGACCACTGGCAAGACTTCAACATTTTTAGTCCTCTTTTATTTTTTGAAGACAACTTTATAATAGTCTAGGTGGTTAAAGTCATGGCTTTGAAGTTTGAATTTAGGCTGGATAACTACTGACCTCGAGAAAATGACTTAGCTTCCCTAGGCCTCCATGCTCTACTCTGTAAAATGAGTATAATGACAATATCTCATGAGGGCATTCCAGAGCAATAAGAAATGTGGTCTGGGAGTACTTTGCAACGAGGTTGCATGCCTGTACAGGGTAAGCACCCAGTAAGTGGTAATTCATAAACCATTTATTTAAGATCATAAACATTTTTCCAAAGTCTTCATTCCCGTGGTGTTTTAATGTCTTTAAAGCAAGCATTCTATGTTTTGTCTCTCTGTCTATGCTTTTATCTCATTTTTATCTCATTTTTCTAGCTAAATTTAGAAAATCAATTAAATCAACGTGGATGATTCTAAAAAGCATAGTGTTGAATAAAAAGTGTTGAATGACTTCATTTATATAAAGTTCAAGAACAAGCGAAATATGCCATACCTATTTAGTAAAATTATACAGGAAAGCAAGATGAGAGAGCCCCACTATTCAGGAAGCCAGCTCCCTCAAGGAGAGAGCAGGGCATGATGGGAAAAGGCACAGGAGGTTCTGGGTGCTGTCAGACCTGTGTGATGAATACTATGTGATTCCCGTTAAAATAATTCATTATGCTATATATTTGTGTTTTTTGTATTTTTCTTTGTGTCCTGTGTTTCACGATTAGAGGATTTTTAAAGATTATTTCAAGTTAATTTAAATATATAAAATGTGCAAAGATGAGTATAATTTTATTACAAGATTAAAAAATCGCATTGTTTTACTAACTTTACTGTTACTTTAAACTATGAAGGATACTATGTTTGGACCAAACTTGCCTGGCAGTAGCTTTTATCATCAGAGTTTCAGGGTTTCTCTTATTATAGTCATCCCTAAATTCATAATCCATGTCTGATTTCAAACACATGCATGACCAAGGGTCAGGCACAAAGAATATTCCTGTGAGGCTCTGTATATGCTGTAGTTGGGAAAAACCCTAGACCCTGAAGCATTGACCTAACTCGCTTCTCCATTCCACCCCCAAATAACTGAAGCCCTTCTACCCTTATGCAAAAACAGACTTTTGGTTAAATAAAACAGAGCTGTATCTGATGCAGTTTTGGATAAGAGAAATAAACCAATCCATCTCATTAAACCCATGACATTTCTACTCTCCATATGTCTTTTTTTCCTATTCATTTTTTTATTAGAGTTGTGGGTCCCTATATCTTTTTTCTCCCATATATTTTGATATGTATCTCATAGTTGAATAATGTACTGTAGAGTCCAGCACATGTCTGGAATAATGAAACAAATCATTAAGTACATTTTAAAAAATGGAGCATTGTGAAGGATGTACCAAAAATCAAACAGAACAAATTTATATAGCACCTACATTATACCTACATGTTCAAAACCTAAGGAAATAGAGCTCTGGTCCAGACAAGATGGCTTAAGCCTGGTTCTTCTTTCTCCTTCCTTCTAAGTACAACTATATACCCTGGAAATAGCCAAAGGAGAACAAAAAAGGTAGGAAGGAACTGAGGACTAGAAGAAAAGCAGAGTGGTAGGAGTCTTGCACATCCTGCTCCCTAACAGAAAAAGCCCACCCAGACCCAGGGTTTCTCAACACTTAACCTTTTAATAGAAGACAAAGCCAGGCAAGCCCATTCCTCCCCCAATGGAATGGGAGTCTTTCTCATACCAGGTGAGCCCAATACCACCAAAAAGAGGTATCAATTATGAGGCCCACTTTAATGGGTGGAATGGTGGCCCCCAAATGACTCATCCACCCAGAACCCATGAATGTAAACCTATTTGTATGAAAAGACTTTGCAAATGCAATTAAGTCAAGGATCTCAAGATGAGATCATCCTGGGTTAGAGTGTACCCTAAATCCAGTGATGACTCCTCCTCAGAGAAGAGATGGGGAAAAGACATAGACAGAGAGGAGAAGGCCCATGGAAGATGGAGGCAGAGACTGGAGCGATGCAGCCACAAGCCATGGAACACGAAGAGTCACCAGAAGCTAGGAGAGGCAAGGACAGATTCTTCCATAGAATCTATGGAGAGGGCCAAGGCCTGCTTTCATCTTGATTTCAGATTCTGACATCCAGAACTATGAGAAAATAAATTTCTGTTCTTTTATGCTATCAGGTTTGTGGCAGTTTGTTGCAGCAGCCTAGGAAATGAATACACCACTAAGAAAAGTGACCAGGAGAAGCACACTCATTCCATGCCAGGCTTGAGGCTCCCCTCCAGCACTCATGGATGCTGAGGTGATGAGGTATAGCAGAGGACAATTACAAGAATTCTGCCAAAACAAAAGTTCAGCTCCAGATATGTCGCTCATCCCCCATAGGCAGGGAGATCCCCCAAAATAAGCACCAGGTCAGAGAAATCTCCTCATCCCTGTACTCCTGAGATTCACCTACCCCAGTGGGAGACAGCAGAGCAGACAAGTGCAATCAGCAAGAAAGACCCCACTACAGTAAGTATCCCAGACTGGGAATTCTATCTGTATCCACAAGCATGAAACACATCTCTTCACCAGGAGACATCCAGCACACTGACCTGGGGAAGAAATTTCAACTCCCTAAGCAATAACAGCAGAAACCCATGGGAGCACCAGATAAACAAGGCAAACCTAAGTTACAAAGGCTCTGAAAATTAAATTGTCATCATATGGACCACCACAACAGTAGGCCAATACCTGGGAATTAAACCTAAATATGGAGACTTCAGTTAAAATGAAATATTTAAATAGGTTTCAGAATCTCCTGATATACTAGATAAATTTTCCAAAAAATCATCCATCATACCAGGAACCAAGAAAAAATCACAACATGATGAGAAGAAAATTATCAACATCAAGATGAATCAAAGGTTGGAATATCTGACAAGGATTATATGTGGCCATCTTAAAAATACATCAAAATTCAATTGCAAATTCTCCTGAAACAAATAAAAAATAGAAAATCTCAGCAAAGGAATAAAAGTTATAAAGAACCAAATGTAAATTACTGAACTGAAAAATATAACAACAGGAATAAAACTCACTGGATAAGCTCAATAGCACAGTATAAAGGGGCAAAAGTTAGAATCAATGAACTTGAGAACAGATTGGTAGAATTTATCAATCTTAGCATCAGGGAGAAAATAGACTTAAAAATTGAACTGAAGCAGTGAATTATGGGACAATTAAAAAAGATCCAACATTCATATCATCAGAGTCTCAAATGCAGAGGATAAAGAGACTGGAGCTGAAAGACTATAAGAAGAATTAATGGCATAATTATTCCAAATTTAATGAAAGACATGATCCTATAGACTAAAGAAACTGAGTCAACTCTAAAAAGGATAAACCCAAAGAAAGCCATGCCAACACACTTCATAATTAAACTTCTAACACTTAAGGCAGAGGGATAAAACAAACAAACAAACAAAAACCAGCCAGAGAGAAATGAAGCATTACCTATAAGGGAAAAACAATTCAAATGACAGCAGATTTCTCATATGAAACCACTGATATCAGAAAAATGTGGCACAATATTTTTCACGTGTTCAAAAAAAGAGTCATCAACCACGAATTTTATATCTGGCAAAACTATCATTCAATAATGAAAGGGAAATTAAAAACATTCTCAGACCAAAAAAAAGTAAAAGATTTGTCACTACTAAGCCTACAAACAGAAAAGAGATGTTAAAAGAAGAAATTATGGAGCATCAGGAAAGAAGAAAGAACAACAGGAAGCAGAAATATGGGTCCATTCAATAGATTTATCTTTATACTGATGAGTTCTATAAATCATATTTGAGATTGAAACAAAAATGATAACCGTAGTTGAAACTCAAGAAGATTTTATTTACTGTGGGGAGGTATAGGTTCCTATATGGAAGTAAGAGTTCCATATTTTGAAGTGGTATCAATAGATAGTGATCAGCCAGATATTTATACTACAATAAACAGAGCTTCCACCACCAAAACTATTCAAATTGAGACACTGAATAAACACTATAGAATCAAGATGGAGCTATAAAAATATGTTCAGGTAACCCATTGAAATACGAGAAAAAAGAATTATAGGAAAAAGGAATAGTGGAAACAAACGGAAAACATATAATAAAGTGAGAGACTCAAGTTCTAAAAATATCAGTAATAATCTTAAATGTAAATGGCCTAAGTACATCAACTGAAAAGCGGATATTGGTAGTATAGATAAGAAAATATGATCCAACTATACATTGCTTAATACACACTCACTTCAAATTCAACAACATAGGTAGGTTGAAAGCAAAAGGATGGAAAAGATGTGTCATGGAAATATTTATTTTACAAAAATAGGAGTGTCTATATTAATATCAGATAAAGTAGATTTCAGAGCAAATAAAATTACTAGAAACAAACCATTTACATAATAATAAAGGTCATTATATAAGGATAAAAAGATCCACTCACCAGGAAGATGTAATGTTCCTAAATCCATTTGCAGCAAACAACAGAACCTAAAAATATGTGAAGCAAAAATGTATGAAACTGAAAGGAGAAACAGACAAATCTGCAATTATATTTGGCAACTTTAACGCCTCCATCAGTAACTGTCAGAACTACTTGGGAAAAAATCACAAAGAATATAGAAGATGTAAAAAACAATCAATCCCAAAGATCTAAATGACAAACATAGATTGCTCCAACCAACAGCAACAGAAAACACTTGTTTCCTGTGCCAAGGAAATATTCATCAAAATAAATCATATCTTGTGTCACAAAACAAACTTCAAGAAATTTTAAAAGAATAGAAATGATAATCTTTCTTTGACCATAATGGAATGAAACATAAAAATCAATACGAGAAAGACAATGGGAAAATTTCTAAACACATGAAAATGAAAGAACTGTACACACAAAAAGTGAACCCTGATGTAAACTATAGACTTTAGTTACTAAAAATATTGGTTTATCAATTGTAACAAATGCACCACACTAATGGAAGATGTTAATTATAGGGAAACTTGTGAGTATATGTGAGGGGATGCTGTAGATGGGAATGGTGTTTTCTATGCAATTTTTCTGTAAACCTAAAACTATTCTAAGAACTAAGCTTATTATTTAAAAAAAAATACATGATCTGATAATAAGGCAAAAATAAATCACAGTTCTAAATAATTGATAGGTCTAAGATGAAGTATCAAAGAAAATTTAAAAATACATACAACAGAATGAAAATAAAAGGATAACATTTAAAATATGTGGGCAGCTGTTGTTTTTTGTATCTATAGTCATGAGCAATATTGGATGGTAATTTTCTTTGCTTGTGATATCTTTCTCTGGCTTTGTTATAAGGGTGATTTGGGCTTCATAGAATGAATTAGGCAGTGTTTCCTCTTCTTCAATTTTGGAAGAGTTAGAGAGAATAATTGTAGAGCCAGGAAGTAATCAGTGCTAAAATACACACACACTGACAATATTGATATTGGATATCAAATGGCACATGAAACAAATGAAAGAGCTCCCAGTGGTCAAAACTGTAATAATTGGAGCAAGAAAATTGATGAAGTAGCGTAGGAGTAGAATCCAAAGTAAAAAAAAAAAAAAAAAAACTATATTCATGAGTCCATACTCAAATAGATATTTTAAGTGGATACCTTTACACTGAAGATAACTGACAAACACACTTCAGCCAGGTTATCGAGGTCAACTTCAAGGGTTAGAAAGCTTGCTTATAGTATGCAATCTTGATATGATGTGATGAAATGACACTTTACCTCTGTGATCTTCCTGCCCAAAGCCCATAACCTCAGTTTAATCAAGAGGGAAACATCAAACAAAGTCGAATAGAGGGGCATTCTACAACATACCTGACCAGCACTCTTTAAAACTCTCCAGTTTATCAAAAACAAGGAAAATCTGAGAGATGGTGACAGTCAAGCAAAGTCTAAGGAGATATAATGATTAACTGTAATAGAACTGAATATACTATGGACTTTAGATAATAATGATATATCAATATTGTTTCATTCATTGTAACAATGTACCATAGTAATGCAAGATGCTAGTAATAGAGGAAAATGTGTGAGTGTGTGTGTGTGCATGCATAGGCAGTTAATATGAAAATTCTCACTATTATCTGAGTAATTTCTCTGTAAATCTAAAATGGCTCTAAAAATAAAATCCATTAATAAAAAAGAGGCAACAAGAGTGATCACTGTTGGGATAGTACTGCTTACCACTTGTTGTGGTGGATACACAAACCTACACACATGATAAAATTGCATAGAGCAAACTCCCCACACAAATAAGCTCAAGTAAAACTGGAGACAATGAGTAAGATCGGGGATAGTTTCAATATCAATATGTTGATTGTAATATTGTGCTACAGTTTTAAGAAATGTTAACTTTTGGGGAAACTAGCACAGGGGCTCTCTCTGTGCTATTTCTTACAAATGAGTGCAAATCTGAAATCACCTCAATACAAATTTTAATTTAAAAAAATTAAACAGTGTGAAAAAGTATGTCTTCTGGATCAGAAAGGAAGGGAGAACTTGAATCATGTCATTCCTCTGAACTCGGTTTTTGTGCTAACCAAGGAATATTCAAAATAGAAAAAACAGAGCCAAGTTCCAAGAGAAGGGAATAACAGCAGCAGTAATTGTATTAGAAATAAGAAGGAAAAAAGAAAAAAAGCAAGAAGTAGATGAATAAACAAGAGTGCTCCTATTGGCAACTGGATGTCATGTTTTTGTTTTGTTTTTTTAATGTAAGTTGGAAATATCCCTTTTGGAGTGTTAAAGTAGTGTCTGTTTCCCAGGATGGAGACTGGAATTTACCCAGGTGTCAAACAGCTTCTCTAGTTTCAAAAATTGCACAAATATTTCTTTTATTATGCAGACCTAAGGCAATCCATCTAAGTCTAGGGCACACTGGCCAGCAGATAGAAGGTGCTCAAGAAACAATTTTTGAATTAAAAGTAAACTAGAGAAACATTTGAGAAGTTATTGAACCGTGATCTCAAGAATTATTCAGTATCGCTGACTTGGGGCATTCTCAAGGATCAGAAAAGAACGTGACAGCATAGGCTTCCTTGCAAACATTATCAAGTTTTCTATGCAAGTGAGACAGACAAGGAGGAAGAGATTCCCAGCCCAGCCCTATTGAGGTGGCAAGAAGACAGCCTTAGTTTATTATTCTTCCAAATAACCCTAGCAGCATATCTGTCCTTAAGGGTAAAAATGGCAGTCATAGAGGAAAGGAAAAGCCTCCAGTCCACAGGAGGAGAAGAACAGAAATAGGCACCCTATAGGGACGTTGAAGATTCTCTCAGGCTTCCTCTGCCAGAAAGCCTCAACCAGGTACCAAACAGATAGCAAATATAGAGGTTTGGATCAATGACTTGGAAATGTTAGCTTCCCCTTGAGGGTCTGGACTTTCCTAGCACTTGGCTCCAGTATTTAGGATTTTTTCCCCCTTTTTCTGCCTGCATCCGTATTGAACCAGCATCTGCTCCCATCACATAATACAGGTACAGATCGCATGAGCTTGACGGATTGAATCTCATCGTCTGGCCTGGCATTTGTCTGTCATGCTGTGGCTGGGAATGTGATACCTGGCTGACAAAAAGCAGCCCTCCCATATGTCTGGAAGGCCCTTTGTTCTTCTAGGGTCCCCCTGCTGTTTAGGGTCCAATGAGAGAGCAGGGATACAAGCCTCTATCTCTTCAGCCCTCTCAAGCCAAATGGTCAGATCCCAGGACAGCAGGTGCTGCTCAGCTCGACATTTGTGCCTAGCAGAACAAACATACCTCTGCCTGCCACATTTCGGAATCAATCAAGGAGGCTTAAGAGTTGTGTGCACACGTGCGTGTGCATGTGTGTGTGTGGATGCACACCCTTTGGTTCATGGTTTGTGAGTATGAGTTTAGCTTTGATGTTTTCCTTTTTATCTTGAGCCTTATCCTGGGAATCCTTGACACCCTGGATAAGGTGGCAATTAACAGCCAAGAGGAATGGCCCTAACTAGGGACACTGGGGGGAGGCAGATGCAAAGTGTCTGCTCTGATGTTTAGTCCGGGGGAAGCAGAGGAGACAGATTCACAACAGTTTCCCTTCTCCCTCTGAAGGAATTAGAAACAGCGCTGAAGGGGATAGCATTGAACAATAACACCAGTCCTCCTAGGAAAAGAAGATGTGACAATGCCTCGTTTAAATTCTCTGAAACCACATTCATGTAGCTCTTTACTTCCCAATAGTGTTATTACTTTTTAAAAATGGATAGTCCAGCATCATTTCCTGATGAGTTGGATGTGTCTGGTTGATATAGTAGTTCTCTAAGGCCAGTACACAGTGGAGTTATCATGAGCTGCCTCTGCTTCCCCATGTGAAGATATTTCTTCATAAACCCTTCTTTATGCCTTTACCTTCTAAATGCCCCTAGCATTTGCTTTAACCACTACTGATGCTTCATAGTATACCATAAACTCCGGTCTAATGGAAAAGAGGAGCACCGTACGAAGCCAAAATTGCAGGAAAAATTAATGTCACAATGAAGTATTAATTCAAGTCTCCTTAGAAGCAGATTGCAAGAACCATATATTTTTTTAAATGACTACACAAATCTATCACCAAGATTGCTTTGTTTTTCAGTCATTTCTGGTCTGAATGGACAGTTCTTGGGATATGGGCCATTCCTTGAGAACAAGTGTGCTGACTGATAGAAGGATGGTGTTAGAGTCTCAACTAAGTTCCTGGACTCTTCACACCTTCCATGAGATTTCACTTAAAAAGGCTCCTTTTCATTCTCCACCAGACCACAATGTGCTAGTGCTGGGAAGGAAGAAAGGCGGCAGCCTCTTGCTTTGCCCTGTGGTGCAAACACAGCTCCTCCTACAAGGTGCTAACCCAGGGCTGCTGAGGAAGGCATTGGAGCACAGGCTGGATCCTTGCATTGGCTGGAAACTTTAACAAGATAAGCTCTATAGCACCTCCCAACTCTAAGACTCTGTTATCTTAAAACTCAATAAGTGTTTGATTCCATGAGTAGTATCCCTAGCCTATACATGATGTCCCCAAGCAAGGCTCTATTCAAAGATTGATGCATGGAATACAAGTTGAATGATGACTGCAGCTTCTTCACTTTCTGCAAAGCAGTGCACTGAAGCTGAGCATGGACTTGACCTGCGCATCCTTTTCAATTCCCTGATGCTAAACCATATCAGAAGGGCGACATTGTCATACAACCATGTGCCACTTTTCACCCTCTCTGTTAGCTCCTGGAGATCCCTTTTGCCTCTGAGCTGCTTCTCCAATTATTAAAGTTTGATGTTTTTTGTAGGATCATTCCATGCAAAAACTGGAATGTGAACCAGGAACTCAACTCTTATTTATTGAGCTCCTTCTATGTTTCAGACACTGTGTTCAGTGTGAAGTAGTACTAAAAGATGGCGTCACCAGGGCCTCTGCCCTCAAATAACTTGGCTTGTGGGGCAGGTGTAAAATGTCATAATCAGGGTAAAACCAGGCCCTATGGGAGCATAAATAAAAGTGATATTTTTACTGACTTATGGGATTAGGGGCAGTTTTGTGGGGTAGATGGTCTTTGAAAAATTGTTAGAATTTTAACAATTGGAAAAAGGGGAAGCAGGATGGAGAAAGCTGGAAAGAGAGTCAGAGGCTAAAAGTACAAAGGCAGTAAGGGGAAAGAGGCAGGGAAATGCAGACCTTGTTCCAGGGGGGCTGGCAAAGGGAAGGCTGGAGCATGGGGTACACTGAGGGGTGAGAGTACAGTGAGCTACAAAGTTTGCAAGGATAGTGAAACAGACTGGCAAAGACTTGGCCATCAATTTGTTCTTCCAGCACTGGCAAGTCACTGAAATGCTCAAAATACTTCTGGAAGATGTGTGCAAGAAAATTTGGCAGTAGGGGGTGGGTAGACAGAAACCACTGAAATCGGGGGTATTTTTCCACTGGGTTTTTCCACTTCAACAACAATGCACTTACTCCTACCCCCATTCTCCATTTGCTTCAGCCCACCCAACTCCAAGCCAAACAATATTTATGAAATATTAACCCTTTTTAAAGATACTCGCTTTAAACTGGAGACTCTTAAAGACTGAAAAATCTTGAAGATCCAAAAGAATGATGCTGCAGAGGGAAGAAGTTAGGGGGCTGGCTGAAGGCTTCTCTCCTCCCCCAAGGTCCTCTATTAGTCAGCCAAAGGGTTGCTGATACAAAGTACCAGAAATCTGTTGGCTTTTAGAAAGGATATTTATTTGGGGTAAAATCTTACCGTTACAAGGCCCAAAGAGTCCAACTCAAAACTGCTTTCTCACCAAAGTCAGTTGCCACGTGTTGAAGCAAGATGGCGGGCCATCTCTACCTGGTCTCTCGGGTTTTCTCAGCTGCTCAGCAACTCTGTTCTCTTCGGCTGCAAACTATCAGGCAAATGGCTCATCTCTCTTCGCAGGGCTTTAGCTGTTTGAGTCTTCTCCTTTCTGTCACATGGCAAGACCAAAATGACTAAGTTCTCTTCTCTTCTCTGTATCTTCTTGAGTGAGTGTCCCTTTATATCAGCCCGCCAAGGGGACGGGAACTCAACCCTGAGTCACGCCATACTGGCCTGTCGAATCAAAACCCTAATCTTTAAATCAAAGACATCTCAGGTGACTCTAATACAATCCAAGGGAATCACACCCAGAGGAACAGACCAGTTTACAAACATAATCTCCCTTTTTGGGGATGCATAAATAATCTCAAGCTGCCATACCCTCCCACCCTCCTTGCCCTGACTGGAAGGCAAAAGGCATAGGAAGCAGGCCTTCACCTAGAGGACCCAAACACCTATGCAAAGCAACTTGGAACGGAAAGCAAAAGAAGAGGACAGCAAGAGGACGTTTCCTTTCAGCACTGACTCTGCCCAAGGGAAACCCCAGAGCACTTGAACTGGCCTAAAAACAAGGTGCAGGCACCAGCTTTTAAATTGAATGATTAGTCATATCCTTTCCTCAGGCTTGAGGTTTCAACTTTCCTGCTCTAAAAAGGTCCAGTCCTGGAAGCCCCACCACAGGAGCAAAGTCACCGCTTCCAAGGCCTGGGGCTCAGTGCAGTGGGAGGGAGGACAATGCCCTCCCCTTACCGCCCCCCCCCCCAAATTCCTTCCTCTAGAGAGAACAAGAACCTCACAAACCCATGTTCCAGGGGTCATTGTTTTAATTGCATTGTGTAAGCAGTAATTTAATTATTGATCCGTTTCTATAGGTTAAAAAAAAATGAGAGAAAGATAGAAAGAAAGCTAAAAACAGCAAAAACCCAAAGCCAAATTCTTGCCGAGTATATACTTTTCAAAACCATGAGAAAAGGGCAAAGGATTTCAAAAATTCTTGTGGTCAAATGCAGTGACCAGTGATTTTAGTTCCGAATTATTTTTCTGATGACAGAGCACAAAGAGTCCCACCATACACCCTGGGGCACTGGGGCACTGAAATCGTCACACAAGCTCAAGAGACAAGCTTCGGATTTTTTTTTTTTTTTCAGTCCCTGCAAAAACGTCAACAGAAAAGGAAAGAGCCTGTCCACGCTAAGCAAGTGGACGTTGTTTGCGCCTCTGGTTTCCAGGCTCAGCGTCTCCAGCTGGCACAGGAGCTCAGTCTGTCCCCTCTGCCCTGGGAGTGGTCCCTCAACGCAGGGTGGACAGGGCACCCTCCTCCTAGGCAAGCTGCTCTCGGGCTCCCCAGCCGCTGGAAGCGAGGAAGGCATTCTTAGGGGCCGCCTTGCTGAGTTAACTGCTCTGTCCGGGAGAAAACTGTCTCCCTCCCCCTGGTTTGCAGAGCCAGCAAGGCTGAAAGGCTGAAAAAAAAAGGAGGGTGGAGCATGATTCACTCCTAGCTGAAAAGTGACTCAAAAAGGAAATTGCCTGCTGTGCTGGGATGACACAGTTCATGGTAACCTGCTGTGAGGGACCTGCCTGTCATGCAGCTGTCTGACTCCTCCTGGACATCAATCAAGGAAACATGCCTGGCACACTGGAGGCAGGAACCACCCCACGGAGATGAGGGCTCTTCTCCGCTGAGCCCTTCATCTGTAGATCCCCTGTGCTGACACCGAGGCTGGGAGGCAATCACAAACCATGTCGGTATAAGGCGGGACCGGCAAGGAGAGAAAAAGAACTGAATGTACTCAGAGTGCTTAGAGCTTACATCTTAACTTATCCACCAGAAAGGCTTCCTCCTCTGTGCTCACCGCTCTCTCTAAATCACATGCATCAACCACAAAACTAGTTTTGACCATGTCTTCCTTCTTTCTTCAATTTGAAAGAACTCATGCCCTTTAAAGCACACGTACTTCCTGATCTGCCTTAACCTTGAAAAATAAAGATTAGATTGAACTACATGAAATTGCCATTTGAGTGAGTTGAAAATGGTCAGTTACCACAGCACTATTGAATAGTTCAAAACGTTGCTATATTTTTTTCCTCTCAAATAGGCTTCCATGCCATCTTATGAGCTGTGGGCTTCATTTGCTACCAAGTGCCTGCTGACCTCTTTCATACTTGGTCAGCCCCTACAAACTGTTCACTGGGGTACTTGGAAGTTGGCCAGTGGTCATCACTGCCCCCTCCCCACTCACGAAATGCCCATCTGACCCCAAGGCTACAAGCACTTGGCTTTGGCTTCCGGGTAAAGGTCACACCAAGATAGGCTTCCTGGGCAGCCACAGAGTCTCCCCCAGACTTCAGAGGGGCCCTGGGACAGCACCACCTCTCCCATGGGGGACCAAAGCCAAGTCAGACCTACCTGCATACATCTGATGAAGGAGATCACCTTCCTGTTCAGTCCACCTCAACCTGCTCCACGTTCTGGAACTGGGCTGGGAGCAAGTGAGCTCCACTGGGAGGGGCAGGAGATGCGTTCTCCCAGTTAGACCGGTCGCGTGTTAGAATCCCCATCCCTCTAAGAGAATGAAGCAATAGAGGAGGAACCCTACCCTCTCACTCAGACATACACAAGAGCACGCATACATGCAAACAATGCACATGCACGCTCATATGCACGCATACACACACACAAATGTTCATGTGCACACACATGCACACACAAGCGCATACCCTCTTGTACCCAGGACCAGACACTAGAGCTTTTCTAAAAGTCATTAGTTTCTAGTGAGCACAGGTTTCCCCTCTTCCCTCCAGCTCTTTCTCCCTCCCTCCCTTTGTTCCTCTACAGTGCCAGACACTATGATTTTCCAACTCCAAATAGTATCTCAGATGACCCTCAGAAAGCTTAGATACTTGAAGGAGCCAAAACACACATGAAGGCAACTCTGTGTTGTGTGACTATAGTGGGGAAGCCATGAACTCTGCCTGAGAACTCGAGCCAACGTGGGCATGGATGGTGTGCATTTATATATTTATATCATCCAAACTACACATAGGAGACATAAAGTAAGGATTTACTGAATGAATGAATGAATGAATGAATGAGGGAGGAACTTATCACCTTCTTTGTGCCAGGCACTGTAAATACTGGGGTCAAAGTAGTGAATAAAGCAAACACAAATCCCTGCCTTTGGATTAAGTTGGTTTAATAAACAATATTTTGAGTTGTATTTAGAAAACAGAGACTTCTGCTAATGGGAAGAGCAGGATAAGGAATTCTGAACAGAAGGGACAACTCAGAGTCACAAAAGTATGTGGGATGTACATATACAGCCCATAGAGGAAAACTACAAAATCAAAAAGTTCCAGAATCTAATGAATTTCAGAGAAAAAATGAAACATGGTACCATGTCCCAGTGTTGCTTTTGACCCTCCTAAAATAGTTAAAAAACATTTCCAGACCGTTCCCTACTCATGAAACAGAAAGGAGAAAATTAAAGAAATCAACCTGACGTTTCAATGTGCTTCCTTTTATGGCTGTTTCCCTCTAACCCAAACAGTGTGAACAGCCAGATGTTTAGGATGGGTGACCGGGGCAGCAGGAGCACATGTCCCCATGAGACCCCCCTCCTCCAGCCCACTGCCCCCGTGGCATTTTCCCAGTCTACTTCCGGTCATTGTAACCGGAAACCTCTGTTCTCTGTGATTGCTAGAAAAGTTAACACTGAAGACCAATTTAGCAGATTTAGACTTCTGACATCACTTTTTCTTTTACTGAGGTAAAATGTGCATACAGTGGAATGCACAGGTTGTAAGCATATAATTTGAAGAGTTTTAAATGTATGTAAATGTATATACCTGAGAAACCATCACTCTAATCAAGATATAGAAACTTATTGTCATCCTAGAAAGCTCCATTTCTAGACAATACCACCTATGCTGGGGCAACACTTTTCTGACTTCTTCACACCAATGACTATTTTTCCTGTCCCTGACCTTCTTGTAAACGGGTTGATAAAGTTTGTATTTTTTAGGGTCTGTCTTCTCTCACTCAGCATAATCCTTTTGAGACTTATCCATGATGTTTCATGGATCAATAGTTTGTCCCTTTTTATTTTAATTAGTAGACTATTGCATGGTTATTCAAATTGTTTGCCATTCTTTTTTCTTTTTTTTTTTTTAATTAGAGCAAATGTATGTTTACAGAAAAAAACATTCAGAAAGTACAGCTTCCATGTATTCTCCTCACACCCAGTTTTCCCTATTATTAACATTTTGCATTAATATGGCACCTTTGTTACAATTTGCATGGACCTAGGCCCCCTCCCCAAGTCCATAACACATAGCCCCCAGAGGGGAAAGAATGCATACATGGTTTCATAAACTACAATCTTCCCAAAGCAGTCAACGTCCTTGGTAAACGTCCTTCCTACGAGCATAGTAAAAACATCACCAGACCCCAAGTGTACGCTTCTCTTGACCCTAGCAGGAACTCTGTTTTCATACCCTGTGAAAAGTCCTTGTTCTGAAACCCCTCATATCACCCCTCATTTTCTCATCTCTTTGCCGAGCACTATCTTCATTCTCTGAACCATCGCCATCAGAGAGTCTCTCCTGTCCGTAAGTCTCAATAAAGCTTATGCCTGACTAAATGTCAGGTGTGTTCTTTGGTCTTACAGTCACACCAGCTCATGCCCTTCAGGAGTTGGGTTGTAACAATTGGCGAGCTACAGCCAGGAGACTGAAGGACACCAGCAGTGGTGGGCATGAGCTCCAGGAAAGGAGAATCCACTGGGGAAATCCCGGGTTAGCCTATAACGTCCATGTGGGGAAGAATGGCTGCCCTCCAGGACGAGTGGGGACCGCTGAGAGAATTTGGGGACACCCAAAAAACTCCGGCAGGTGTGCTGGTTGTGCTACAGCAGATAGCAGGGCAGCTGCACTTAAATAAGGAAAAGGGACGCTGCCAGATAGTGGCAGCTGTGGTATGGCCCCTCTTAAGAGACTTGCAGGTGGCTACCAAGGCAGAAGAAGCAACAAAGGCCTCTGTGTACCACTTAGAAGGAAAGTTAGTTATAAAGGGATATAACCTAGCATAGGCAGAGATGAAAGATTCCTTAACTGACCGCCTGCCCTGAGTTGATGACCAATTATATTGCAAAAAAGTGTAAATTGGAAGAGTTTAATGGGATGATATTTTGACAATGTTTTAAGCTTTATTCACATTTTATTTTGATCAGACTTTTTATCAAGGTGTTAAAAAGAACTTTCAGTTTTGAATCAATAGTGTACTCCTGAACTTCAAGTCTAAGTATACGCCTGAAGAGTAATCCAGAATATACGTGCTAAATTGTCTGTCTAAACTGCTAAATTATTGCTTAACTGCATTTTTACTGCTCAAGTATTCCTAACTGGTTGCTGCTTACAAATAAAAGTGTTTCCAAGAACGAGCTTGCATATTGCAGACAACACTGATTCCAGTGGAGATCTTAAAGCAGTAAAAATCAGAGAAGTGAAATGATGGAGAGCTTGGATATAGCCATACCAAAGGAGAAGGATTATGAGTCAAATTAGTGAGCTTTATGTTTCTGTTGGTTTGTCTTAACTCTTTTTGTGTTTGTTTGTTTGGTGTATGTTTTCGTACCTCTGGATGGTAATATTAAATTAACAAATGAAAATTCTTAAAAGAGCTCTATTCAAATTGCTGAAAATGAAATGGATGCTTATATAGGTTAATGAGTACTCCTGAAGTCCAAATTGGAGAAGCCAAACAGGATAAAAAGTCACATAGAACCTGAATAAAGAAACTATTTAAAGGAAAGAAACTAAAAAGTTTATCCTGAATTCTACCATAATCTTTCTATAGCCTATTATGCCCTTCAGGAGATGGGTTGTAACACAATTGATGAAATAATATTATTATGATTACACTAGTAACTATGGTCTATAGTTTACATTAGAAATCATTCTTTGTTTTATATAGTACTACTTTTTTTTTTATTTATTTTTATTGTGTTGACATATTTATAACCTAAAGTTTCTGGTTTTATCTACTTCCAGATAATCCAGTGGTGTTAATTACATTCATAATGCTGTGCTGCAATCACCACTATCCCTTACCAAAACTGTTCCATCAACCCAAACAGAAGCTCGGAACCAAATAAATATTACTCCCCATTCCCTACCCCCATACGGCCCCTTTTAACCTGTATTCTAGTATTTTCTAATTATTTCATTTAAATGAGATCATACAATAGTTGCCCTGTTGAGTCTGGTTTATTTCACTCAATATGATATCTTCAAGGTTCATCTATATTGTAGCATGCATCAGAAATTCATTCCTTTTTACAGCTGAATAATATTCCATTGTATGTATGTAACAATCTCTTTTGATAGACATTTGGTTTGTTTCAAATTTGTGGCTATTATGGAGAAAATGCTATAAATCTTCTTATTCTGCTCTTTTTATGAACCTGTTTTCACTTCTCTTGGTTAAATACCTGGGAGTAGAATTGTTGGGTCCTAAGGCAAGTGTACGTTTAAATTTTTAAGAAGGTACCAAATTCTTTTCCAAAGTGGCTGTGCTATTTTACATTCCCACCACCAATGAATGAGAACTCCAGTAACTGAATATCCTTGCTGACATTTGTTGCTATCAATCCTTCCAATTTGAAGCTTTCTAATGTGTAAGAAATTGTATCTCACTGTGGTCTTAATTTGAATTTCAGTCAATACGAGTCTTCCAACATTTTTCTACTTTTATAGCATTATATTGGTTTTCTTAGGTATTTTTCTTTTCCAAATACATTTCAGAATAAGCTGGTCTATTTCTACGAAAAAGGCACATTATTGGAATTTTGACTGGGTTTGTGTTGAATCAATAGAACAACTTGGGGAAAATCAAAATATTAACAATATCATGTCCTCCAATCTATGATCATGGTATTTCCCTCTATTTAGAGGGCTTCTATAATTTCTTTCAGCAGTGTTTTATAGTTTTCACTGCAGTGGTCTTGCATGTTTTTCCATAAACCTATTCTTAAGTATCTTATTTTGTGTGTGCTCTTGTAGAGGGAATATTTTTATTTTGCTTTCCAATTCTTTGTCACTAACATATAGAAATAAAATTGACTTTTGTATATCAACCATGTATCCTGTGGCTTTGCTAAATTCACATATGTGTTTTAAGAATTTCTTTGGAGATTCTATAGTATATAAATGTAAACAATTATATCATCTGCAAATAAAAATAAGTCTACTTCTTCTTTTTTAAATTTTATGTCTTTTATTTATAGTTCTTAATGATTAATCTGGTTAGAACATCCAGTAAAATGAATAGAAATAATGAGAGTGGGTATTCTCAACAAGGTCTCAATCTTTGGGGAAAATATTCAATATTTCACTATTAAGTATGATATTGAAGTTTCTTTTCTATTTTTTAAATGATGTCCTTTTCAGATTAAAGCAGTTTCTTTATTTTTTTTTTAAGATTTATTTATTTCTCGCCATCCCCCCCATTGTTTTGCACTCGCTGTCTGCTCTCTGTGTGTTCTTCTGTATCTGCTCTTTAGGCAGCACCAAGCACCGATCCTGGGACCTTCTGTAGTGGAGAGAGGCGCTTAATTTCTTGCACTACCTCAGTTCCCTGGTCTACTGTGTTTCTTATTGTCTCTCTTCTATGTCTCTTTTTGTTGAGTCATCTTGCTACACCAGCTCTCCACGCGGGCCAGCACTCCATGTGGGCCAGCTCTCCGCTTGGGCCAGCTCACCGCTCAGGCCAGCTTGCTTTTCACTGAGAGATCCTGGGAATTGAACCTTAGACCTCCTATATGGTAGATGGGAGCCCAATCACTTAAGCACATCCACTTCCCCAATTTCTTTTTATTACTAGTTTTCTGAAAGTTTTTTATGATGAATGATGTTGAATTTTAGCAAATGTTTTCATCTACAGGCATGATCATCTTATTTTCCTCATTTGTTCTGTTAATACGGTGAACTACACAGACTAGTATTTAAATATGAAACCAACTTTGCATTAATCGGATAAAGTCTGCTTTTTGTATATTGGTGGATTCAATTTTATAATATTTTCTTTAGAATTATTGTATCTATGTTCATGAGCAAACTTGGACTGTAATTTTCTTTTCTCCCCTATTAGCAGGAATAGAATTCTCAATTATAGAATAATAGTGGGGTTTCTGAAAATTAGGATTTATGAAAATTTTCACAAAAATTACTCCAATTGAATAATTATAAATTTCAGTATGTTAACAACTTCCCTTGTGCAAGATAACCATCATACTCTGAAATGCATCAGATTGCCTTTTCTGAAGTGAGAGCATCAGATTACTTTTTATGAACCAGATCTGGAGACCTCTGCCCAATTCTGGTTCACAAAAATATGTTTCCAGGACATAAGTTATGGGTATTCATTTCCACACCTTCTTTAAAAGCAAGGTAAGTTCAGGTCCCTCCATGGTGCTCTGAGAAAGTGCCTATTTGTCCTCTAGAATAAATCAATCTTACAAATAAGTATGCACTTACTTATGAATGGTAAATATGGACAGTCAGTTATTCCAAATATTTATACACAGAGATTACCATACTGTTTTCTCTATGCTCAGAAATGCTAGAGATAGGCCAGGATGAACAACTCTTCAGAAATGCTATTTCTTCCAAACACTTTGGGTGTTTTCTAACGTCAGCCTTTTAATACTACCTGGCCTGATGCAAACTAATTTGGGAGATGAGCTAGCGGTATGGCTGGCAGGCACACTGCCACTGCAGTAATAAAATTACACTGGCTTTGTGAGGGAGGTAATGAATTTTAAAAGCAGACTGCATTTTCCCCTTGCTAGAAGTCAACTACAGGAACACTTTATATGGTATATATTTGATGTTTTCTTACCTTTACTATGGCACATAGAGGCAAACAATTCCATAAAATAAAGGACTCCCAGAAAGAAGCTTTGCCCACAAACACTGGATTTTGTTTCTGCATTTGACGCAGGACATGTAACATTATATTTAAGGTAATCATGTAAATAAAATAGAATGAAAAGCACAAATCTCAACAGGATTTGAGGAGTTGGAGGAGGAGCTGTATAAATTCCACCACCCCCCCAAAAGCTAATTAAAGGAAAGAAGCCTGGTTACTGATGTCAGCCTGAGGAATAGAGGCTCTCATGGGCTTTGAAATCTCCATATATACATCAGAACTGAATCCTCACACTACCTAAGTAAGGTGGTTACTGAATTTTACCATTTAGTAAGAAATGGACGCCTACGGTTTCTCAATAGCATTTCCAAGGTGTCAAGGCTAGAAAGTGATGGAGTTGGGATTCTGGCAGATACATGTTTTAACTTTAAAATCCCTCCCTTTCATCACCTTGCTTTTACAAGAAACCCTCAGGACCAAACCGGAAACACTTAAGAATTCATAGTCCCAGGAACTGCATTAGTGGTCTTAGCTACATAACAAGAAAGGAACTTAGCGTATTTTCCTCAGGCCAGGCCATTAAATGCTTGATGGAGAATGTGAAAGGAGTAGGGTTAAAAGTGAAAAATGTGGTGGGATTTTTCCTATCGTCACGTTGGTACAACATGTTCCACCCGAGCCCACACAGGGATTCAATGTGTGAGTTTGTCATTTATGAGAGTGGTTTACAGAACTGGTGTAAAAATGAGGTGGGCCCTTCTAGGATCAGTTAGCATCAGTTGATATAAATGTGGGGAATTTTCTTCGTAGTAGGAGAAGGAGGAAGCTTTTATTATAATTAAAACAGTGAAATAAAAGAGGATGAGGACCCCAGAGAGGATGGATGGATGGATGGATGGATAGATGTCTAACCAGTTTGGGTTCAAAGAAAAAACTGAAGAATCTGCTTGCAGAGACACTTTGGAAGAATTGGGGCACAAGCAGTTACCAGGTCATGGCGGGGTGGAGACTGGTAACCCCTCTGAGCAGCTGCTGCTTCTGGAGCATCCAAAACCACCATGCTTGGCATGAGTCTTACCTTCTCCCCGTGGGCACTGCAAAGGGTGGAAGGCCTCCTACATCTCCATGATGTGAGAGCATCCATGAGGTGCAACTGTGTGAGGCTGAAGCACAGGTAGGAGGCAGGTGGGGGTCTGTGCCAACTGGTGGGGTAAGAACAACAGGCTGCCCTTAGAGCTGAAGGAGCTCTACAGGTGCTGAGTGTCTGGTAAGAGCCAAGAGTCATGGTGATTTGGCCATTGATATTAACATAATCTTACACATTCATTAACTTATCCATTAATTTAAAAATATTGATTTAGCACTCTCTGTACCTTAGCACTGTGCTAAATGCTAGGGACACAATGAACAAATCAGCCTGCCTTCATGGAACTTACAGTCTAGGAAAATGACACTATTGAACTAACATAAAAATGAGTATATAATTACAAAATGATTAGAGCTATGAAGGAAAAGTAAAGTGTCCTAGAAAGCGTAGTAGGAGCTCCTGACCAAGGCTAGAGGATCAGAGGGAAGTTGATCCTAGAGGACTTTAAGAGGGGACATGTAGGGTGGAGGGCATGGGAGAGCAGAAGGTGTCAAAGATGCCTCCCCAGTTTCAG
Organism: Cabassous unicinctus; assembly: GCA_029593785.1. NCBI lineage: Eukaryota > Metazoa > Chordata > Mammalia > Cingulata > Chlamyphoridae > Cabassous > Cabassous unicinctus. Next base: position 1,738 of record JAQZBX010016494.1, on the reverse strand, counting down.
AAGTGCCCTGTGGAAGGATGCCCAGCAATGGCCAGGCCAGTCGTGAAGTTCATGAATGGAAAGAAAAAAAGGAATAAGGTCATTCACTCATTCACGCAGAATCTATTTGATCTATTTGATTCGTGCTTTGAAGGCGTTGCTTACCTTGCCTTGAATTTCAAATCTATTTTATTCACATTTATGCAAAATCATTAGATTCCATTAAAAGTATCACATTGGTAAAAATTACACCAGAAAAGCAGCTAAATTGCCTCTTCCAGGGTTTCGTGAAATGCAGCCAAATCTTAGTGGGAGTGCGTTAGGGGAAGGCACAGAAATAGTTTCTCAAGTAAGAGATCCCGTTTTTGTTTGGTTGATTGTTTGCCTTATGGTTTTCTTTTGTTGAAAAAGAAAACATCAAAAGAAGCTAATAGGCAAATGTATAACTTAGAGAGTATTGGGTTTATTTCTTTAGTGTGGCCACTGGGTTTTCTTACCCAGTGAAATACTGTGAAATTCCAGACTCCTGAAAATCACTTTAATAAGTAAAGTGTTTTTCTTTCTTTAAATATGCCCCTTAAACGTTTATTCTACCATAAAAGCTTTCCTGGGTTATCAAATAAACACCAGAGAATAATTTCAATTGAGAACAGAAATGCTCTCTACCAATGATTGTATTTATTCATTCAATAAATACTTCGTAAGTGGCCTCTACACCATGAGCCAGGCACTCTTTGGCTTTCTCTTATTACCTTCAATTTACAAATGCAATTATAAAAGTTTGTCTTCTTTGTAATTATATATGCATATATATTTACATATATATATACTTATAAAACATAGATACAGTTTTAATTTCCCAGCTGCAAATACCATACAATAGTTTGGCTTAACAACAGGAATTTATTGGCTTCAGAGGCTAGAAGGCTTGCTTCCTCTAAGGGTTGGTATCTTCTGGCTTGGAGGCAATCTTTTGGGATTCTTTGGCTTTATTATTACATGACAGTGCACATGGCAATGTCTTCTCCTTTCTCTCCCAGATTCCATTGGCTTCCAGCTTCAGAATGGATGAGTCAGCTTCTGGATGCTCCTGGTGGCTTCTCTCTCTGTGGCCTTCTCTAAAAGGGCTCCAGTAATAGAATTAAGACCCATCCTAACCACGGACCAAAGTAGTGTTATTGATATTGTAGTAATTGTCATGTGCTAACGGAAGAACTTGTAACACTGATATAAAAATTGTGGCTACCAGAGGTTCTGTGGGGAGGGGGAGGGATGAATAGGTGGAACACAGGGCAATTTTAGGGTATTGGAATTGTTCTGTATGATACTGCAATGACAGATACCTGGCATTATATATTTGTCAAAGCTTGTAAAACTACAGGGCAAAGTGTAAACCGTAACATAAACTATAGGCTTTGTTTAGTAGCAATTCTACAATTGTTCATCAATTGTAACAAATGTACCACACTAATATAAGATGTTAATAACAGAGGTAAATGTGTGTGGGTGGGTGGGTGTTATATAGGAATCCCCTACACTTTTTTAAAAAAGATTTATTTAAGTTCCCTTGCCCTCGCCGTCCTCCCCACCCCACCCCACCCCCGCCATGACTCCCTTGTCTGTCTGCCCATCTTCACCAGGTAGCACTGGAACCAAAACCAAGACTTTCCACATGGGAGACGAGTGCCCAACCACCTGAACCACATCCACTCCCTGCTGCCTGGGTCATCTGCAGGCTGCCACATCTGCTCATTGCAGC
>JAQZBX010016493.1:25423-36524 GCA_029593785.1 Cabassous unicinctus | reverse complement strand
AAAAACAAGAAATGCAGAAAAAGAAACTCTGTAAATGAATTAAGTGTGGGGAAATGATAAAAAAAATTTAAAAATAGTCAAATACATAGAAGATCAAGCAAAGTCAAGTAAATGGAAAGAAGTAAAAACACTGACCTCAGAGACAAGAACCAGAGGTTGAGAGCCAGCCTTGTCACTAATTTGCTGTGTCATCTTGGGCAAGTCATTTCTCCTATCTTAGCCATGGTTTCCCTGCCTATAAACTAGATAATTCCCAATATTCCTTTCAATTTTAAATTTATATGAATCTAGACAAGAAGAGACTTCCATGGCTGATATGAAGGTTTAAACCTAAGAAACATCTGTAAATTATTTCTTTTCTAATAGAACAATAGTTATTTTGCTTACTGAGTAGGAATTTATATTTCTGGAGAATCAGGTAATGTGTGGGCTCTATGATGTATTATTTCCCACAAATGTAATACCACTGCACATAGCAAGTTGATTTATTAATCTAAGATGACGTCTTACCTTTGTCCTTCACGGTGGGAGACTCAGCTATTTTTATTTATGCAGACTTCTTTTTCTCTAAAGAATTTGAAGTAATGGGTAGATATTACCAAACAGGCTTTAGAAAAGCCTTATAACATAGGAAAAAGAAATCAGAGATTTCAAGAAATCCAAACTTCAGCAAATGCAAAAATGGGCTTGGGAGTTGGATGTGATCAGATTTCGAGGTTAGATCTGCAGTGGTTTGTGATGCTATTGGTGATGAAAAGGCAATGAAATCTGGCTTCCCTCCATCAATTGGCTAATATACTTCACATGTCAGTTGGAAATAGTGTGCCAATACTTTTTATTGAATTTTTGAGCATCATCCCAGTCCATGAACTCAAAGAGGTGCAAAGGCAAACAATGGAAAGAGAAACTAATAAAAACAGAATGTAGGAAAGAAAAACCCAAAACCAACAATGTAGAAGGGAAACCCGAGGTTAAATAGCCTTTGTGTAAATTCTCACCTTAGATTACATAGGGTGCCTGTTAAAAGCACAATATTCCTGGGACCCACCCTTGACTATTTCTATCACAATTCTAGAAGTTAGTATCCAGGAACATGTTTTGCTGTTTTTTTGTTGTTGTTGTTTTTAGCTTAGTAGGACTTCTTGTCTTTGCTATATGATACCATAGTAACAACAATTAAGCTCCCAGTGGTTGCTTACTAGCAACCCAGTGCCAGTCCATGTTTGACATTTGGGAACTTCCAATGTAAGGCAATACTGTCATTTTATAAATAGAGAAACTAAGGCCTGGAAATATAAACCACTCCCCCAAATCAAAGTAATGCAACTAACAAAGTCTGCACTAGAACTCTTGCCACCCTTCATATGCCGTAAGTCCTTTGTGATACACTGCCTCTATTTTAAAAATCCTCTTTGTTTTTAAAGGAAACTATATAAGACTTAGCCTGGTTCCAAACTTCTGCATTCTTCCTCCAACCATAGCTGAGTCCAGCAATATGCTTTATACCTGCAGGCTCATCTCCAATCCCTGTTTGCCCCATCCCCCATTTTGTCTTGTGATACAGTTTACTCAACTGGCTTCTGTTCTGCCTCCTGGAGTTCCTAAGTATCAAGTCCTCCTTGCTAACTGTCCATTCCTTATCTGGATCCTGAATTCCTGAGCTCTAGCTAATCTTTTTGCCTTTGTTCTCATAACAGGGTTCCTTTTCTTCCAACCTGACTCATATGCCAATGTTCTCCATCCATTTGCTGGCCCTAATTTGCTTTTCAAATCCCCTTTCATACAGAAAAGCCCTATTCTTAAACCTCAAGCCAGTGGCTAGGTCCTATAACTCAACTGTCCAGATGTTTGAGGTTGGCCCAACCCAGATCATCCATCACTACATTTAACCCACCTATTGGGACATAATGCTACTTCATTGAGCATACTCTTGGCTTCCCATGACAACTGCTTAAGATCTTGCTAGCACTGAGCTTGTTCACCAGATTGAGCCCCCATTTGCACCTATCGCTAGGTAATTTTCCCAACGCCTACTATCACATGACAAGTCTAGCACCAGGATGCTTCAGTCTACTCATTTCTGTCACATCCTGCTGAAAGTAAGTGGCTTTGTCTAGCTAATCTTGAGCTCTGACAAATGTCATACCACTTCCACACTGCCCTGTAACTTCATAAAGCCCCTTCCTGACATAAGCACATTGAAGGCAGGGCAGAGGCTATTACATTTATTGTCATATTTCTAGATATAAGGCAGTATAATAGAAATAGAGACTCAAGAAAGAGCAAAAGATTTTGCAATAAATAATTGAAGGCAAGTCTAGAACATCTGAAGCATGGTCAGGGGAGTAAAAGGGCGCCTGGGGTCTTCCCAGCGCAGTGGGGGGGAGCGCACCAGTAACTAGAACCCTAAATCCCAGCAAGTGAACTCCAGCAGCAACACCTATTGTTTTTAACCATCTGGTATATCACTGGGCAGCTCTACTTCAGCTTCTGTGGTTACAAAAGGAAAATGCAACTCCTAGTTTTCCCGGGAGGGCAATGAGAACAAATCAGCCAATATTTACCAAATCATCTGAGAATGAACTGAGCTAAATAGCTTTACATGTACATTTTCTCCTGGGACTTCAGGTTATATTTACTACATGGTACATAGAGTTCTCTTACCCCATTGTAATCTAGAGCAGGCAAGAATAAGGTGTATTTTTCCTAGGAAAAAATTGAATAGTAATTGAAAAGCAGAGCATGGAACTCAAACACCCACGTAGATTTTTATTTTAACCTGATGGACATATTTTACCTATTAAACCACAGCACAGCAAATTTCCTTATCTGTGGGGAAAAAGAAGTGATTTTTTGACTAAATGAAAAATACTGCCAGAGAGTATAAATGCATTATCCATTCCATTTTGGCCAAAGTACTCAATTTTTCCCACCAATAAATACCTGCAACATTTTGTTGCCATTAAGTTTCAAATGCCAAGAAGGCAAAATGACATGAGATTAGACAACTAAATATTGCTAATTCTACCATGACATAATAGGCATAAGGTACCTAATGCTTTGCTGGATACATAGTTAATGCTCGGTAATTGTTAGATACATTTCACAATCCCAGAAAATTTGATATTTATATTTTCAAATGTTTGTAGAGCACTTTCCAATGGACAACTCTATTCTTAATTTTATTCTGGCTCATTTATTTTCTACCCAGACTCTTGGAGGTAAGCCTCATCATCTCCATTTTACAATTAAGGAAATTAAGGTTTGAAGGATTAAATGATTTCCAAAAATCACATTTCCAAACAAAAGTCCATACACCATCTCTCCAAATCATGTGCTTTTACCATTACATCATGCTGCTGAGGTCAGGCAAGTCAGGATGTGCTGCTATAGCATGTGGGTCACTCTGTATTACCTTCCAGAAGAGCCCCTGCTCCATGCAACTTGTTCTAATCTACTGTAATCAACCTAGAATTAAATATAAGTGACAGTCCCACCACAGAGCCTACAACATCTCACTTCAGCCAGCAGCTTAAAGCCTAGGGCCTTCACTCTCATGATACTCCAAAGGATGCCCTATCCATCCATCCATCTCTATCTATCATCTATCTATCTATCTATCTCTACCTACCAACCTACCTACCTACCTACCTACTTATACATATTCAGATACATAGATATACACAAGCATATGTATATTTTGCATATGTGTATGCATTGTGTGCATATATGCACTTATATATATATATATGCACACACACCTATCTTTAAAAGTAGAGGACAAATTCTGGAGAGGAAAGCTCAAATCTTACTATCTCTCAGAGAATACAGTACTATACTTTGTACCAGGAAGGTAAACCACTGATAAATGAATGAATAACTTTATATATTTAGAATAAAAGAATCAGGAGGGCCCAAAGGAATAACTGGCTAAAAGTATAAGCTCATAATTAATAAAGAATGAAAATAATTTTTAAAAATACCATTATCTATTATTACTAACAAAATAATTGGAAAATATTCTGACGATTTAACAAATGTGAGTTATAACATGGTTTTATGAGTTGTCTAAATTAGCCTCTGGTTTAGTGTTTAGAATGTTTGAGTTTTTCATGAAGTACTACCAGACTCATAACTCTTCTTCCTTTAGGCCAAACCTGCTTAAATGTTTAAATGCAACCTGCTTGCAATTAAAACTTTCACTGTCAAAAATCGCTCAAACCTCTAGTTTGTACTGGTCAGCTATTTGATGCATAGAATTTGCCTGTAGTCTGGATTTACTTAAGCACAACCTAATAAAGCTCTGTTGATTTTGCCACATCACTTTGCAAACTTAATAAACTGGCATTGAATCCCTTAGGTATACCAGCAACTAACAGTGCTTAACCTGAATAAATGCTAGAATTATAATGATTTGTCCTGAGTCTGTGTAAACAATGAGCTAGAAACCAAAGAGAACAATCCATTATTTGATATCATTTAAGCTAATTAATTTATTCTTTAAAATCTTTGCTGCACATTTTTTCTATCTGCTTTTTTTTTTTGTAGGTGGGGAGTGGTTTAACTGGAAACAGAAGGCTTTCATCTTAACACTAGAGAGCTGAATATGGTTTCTCTGCTGAACTTCTATAAAGAAGTGTGGACAAGATGTAGAACTGATTCACTTTTAGTTTACAGAATCCTATAGTCTCATGATAAGATAAAACCTTAAATATCATAATAAGCTAAGACCTTAAAAGTATGTCCATTACACACTTAACTGAAGATGTCTACATCAAAGCATGCTATACAATTTGTCCCTAGCATCTCAGAAATGACAAACAGTTTTTATTTTTCTTGACAAGTTTGACTATTGGATTAGCTGCTTGGAGCATTGTATTGAGAAAGCTTCTGAAATTGAGCCTGGGATCCAGAGGATAAAATTCTTGGATCAAGTTGTAATGTATCTGCTAAGGGTTCAGGAAGTGAGTGATTTGTAGACCACACGTTTGCCCCCTCTGGTTATTTCTATTCCCAGGACACAGATACTAATAAATCCTTACTCAATTAAAATAAGTCCACACAAATCACATAAAATCAGTGTAAACAAACCATGCAAATGTTGTAAATTATCTTATAAATAACACTACTATAAATGCCTGGATTAAATAGCTGCTTAAGAAAATGAAAATTTCCTTCATTTATAAAACTGGACATCCTGATGATAAACTCTTAGTTCCAAGTACTGTGGTAAATGCCTGAAATTTTAACTTCATGGCAAAGATTATATAAATAATTTCAAGGAGCCTATGGAACAAATATTTAGTAGTAAATTAAATATTCTCTCCATTTAATGAATGAGAAAACTAAGAGGAAACCACTTGCCCCAGATTGTAGGTAGCAGAGATAGTCTTGAATATAATTTCTCCACTTGGCACCCTAGGATTCTTAATATAATGGGTGGATAAAATGTATTGGAGGAAAGGGAAAGGTAGATGTGACCAATTCCAAAGACAGCAGTCCAGTCCATTACCTATATGCTTAACACATATTAGGTGCTCAATAAGTAAATCACAAATCATAAATAAATAAAAGAAGGAAGGAAAGAGGAAGAGAAGTAGAGAAAAAAGAAAGTAAAAGAAAAAATATATAATTATTAACCAAATATTTCATTAATTCTGATGTGAATCTGGGCCCTGGGTCTTCCTTGACACCTCCTCTATAAATACACACACACACACACACCGGATGAGACTAGCCCCCTTCTGCTTTAACGACATGTCTGGGAACTGTGCTGGCACACCAGGGCACCATGGGATGAAATCTTTGCAAGTAACTGGAACATGTGTGCTTCCAATAAATATTTATAAACTCTAAATCCATGATATACTCAGGACCTTTCTGCTCAAATACAATTATGTACAGGAAAGCACTTCATAAAATATCTTCTGTGACTCAGAAGACACCACACTAGTGTTTGTACTAGTAGACTAACTCCTCCTAGATGCTCAGTTCTGAATATTTGGATTCTTTGATCTACAGTTGCCCTGTCTGATACGGTAGCCATTAGTCACATGTGGCTACTTAAACTGAAATTAAATAAAATTAAAATTCATGTTCTCAGTCTCACTAGACACATTTCAAGCACTCAATAGCCATGTGTGACTAGTGGCTACTGTGTTGGACAGCAAAGACATGGAACATTTCTATCATAGCTGAAAGTTCCATAGGACACTATTGCAAAAAATTCAACAACCAATATAAAACATTTCATGATGCTGAAGTTGCTCAAGTCCATCCTTTACAAATGGGCTCATAAATCTTTTCTAAGGTGACATGCCATGTCTTTGATTCTTCTCTCCTTCCTGAGTCAAAGATAAGGCAGTGGCTGGTCTCCTGAAAATGAGTGTGGGTGCATATGGGTGTGGCAGAGTTAGTGGTGGGAGGTGTGAAGAGTGATAGTATTGGCTACTCTCCCCGCTGAGTCATCCTCTGCCGTGAAGTGACTTAAACACACTTGTCAGCAGGAGATTTCGCCCTGATGATGCAGGCACCCAGCAGAACAACAAAACTGTTATCAGAAAGGCCTGTTCTAAAACTCTACAGTTGTATTGTCCTAAACTAAAAGCACAAATGGAAACTAGGATGTACTCAGGATGACTACAGTGTTAGGAAAGGCAGAGGGAGGAGAGAGGCAATGGTAATGAGGAGAGTGCTTCTGAAAAGGGAGGTGAGAGGAAGCCAAAGACCACTGGGTTGCACAGAATTACTGGGCAAGCCACGTTTGGTCTTATGGTCACATGCTTTCAACTCTGCCCCGCTGTGGATGACGAAGAACACAACCGATAAGATGCTTCCTTTATTCTTCTTTTTATAACATCACCACCACCCCTGCTCTTATTTCTTTGGATAAGGGAATGGAAATCTTGCTGAATGCTGACAATGCTTTTGGCTGGTGTTATAATGACACTTCACTGGTGCCAAGTTCTTATTGCCCTCTTCTCAGGACACCCATAATAGCCATGTTCTGTGCCTCTCCTTTGGCCACCAAGGCACAGGCTGCCTGGCATTTCTCTTAACCCTTTCACTCATATTTCCTTTCAGCTTAACTGTAACTGTCAGCTCTGGGAGAACAGGAACTGCATCATATTGGTCTCTGACCCCTGACAGTTCTTAGCATGGTGCCCCTAGCATCTATAGGGTATTACTGCTTTGACATTGCATTGTGGGCTCTGGAGTCAGATTGTCTGGGGTTAAGTTTTACCTCTGCCACTTGCTAATTGTGCCTTTCAGAGAGAGCCCTTCTTGCTCTAAGCCTCATTTTTCTCCCCTTAAGTGGGGATAAGAGTACCCTCATAAGGTCATCATAAAGTTTAAAGGAGGTGATGCAGGTAAAGCTCTTAGCTCAGTGTCCAAACAAATGTAAATGCTCATAATAATCACTGTTGAGCATTAAATAAATATTGATTGAACCCACTGCTTAACTTTGCCCTGTGCCTGATCATAAGGATTTTAGAGCTAGAAGAGACCTTAAATATCTTCTTACTTAACCTCTACTGAGGAAACTGAGAAGCATACAGGTAACAGCACTTGTCCAAGTTCACAAACCTGTTGGTGACAGAACAGGGACTGTAGCCTGGGCTGATCAGTGGTGAATTTACATTTCACCCACTCCTCTCTAAGACCCCCTGCATGGGTAAAGCACACTGTAGGCATTGCATGGTGGAAAATGTCAGGAAAGGGATTCTCTTTAAGTAGAAACAACTCAAAATTTAAGACCTACAGACAGAGGCTGATGTGGTCATGCCCCTGTCACAATGACAGTGATGCATCTTTGCAAATGACAGACAATGACTACAACACCCTGGGAAGCCTGGCTTTCAGAGAGACAACTTATGTCACACAAAATACTAGGATGGAGTCATTTTCTGCACTAGAGGATTTAGGATCGTACACTCGCATATCAATGCAATTCAACATACATTTCTGAGCATCTACTTTTTATTTTTCACTTATTTACTAAATGATAAACATGTTTGTACTGACAATTAGACAATATTCCTTCCATATATATGTGTGTGTGTTTGAAAATACCATTTTATTCTGTGTTGCATTTGAAAAATACAAGCCCAGATTTTAACAGTAGCTTCTGAACAGTTGGTCAGAGCTACAAGGTTTCCATGGGAGAAAGAGAACTAGACATTGGAATTGGCATTTTGAAAGGTCTTACCTTATGAAATGGAAAGTGCTAATATAGCATAATTTGAGCTCCGTTCTCCTCCATGCCTTATGTCAATTCCCAGACATTAGGCACATAAGTAGGTACACTACAGATCTTTTCCACTTACGCCACACCTATATGTCTTCAAATGATTCCAGAGATCTTGGAAATGAAACTTTGCCTTAGGAGGGGATAAGATATTGAGAAAAATTAAGGCAGCTAATTTGCCAAGTGTTCAGTAGCAGTTTCATATGCGATTTGTTCAGGTGCCTTTCAAATGCTATTTACTTATTGAAGATTCTGTTTATTTAACAGAGCTTCTATAGTGCATAAGCCTCAAGAATTAAACTTGCCCTTAGTCCCAGAGACTATGATTGAAATCTTCAAAGACTGTTTTCAATAGTTCTGTGTGTGTGTGTGTGTGTGTGTGTGTGTACACACGGGTATGTATAATGTGTTGTTAAGCTTCATTTGAGATGTAGGATCATAGGATGCCAGTGGCTAGAGGGAATCTTTTGGATCATAGTGGCTTTGAATTTTTTCCCCTAAGCAATGAAAAATTTCAGATGCAAATTTAAAAGGAAGCCTAAATATATATAAGATGAAAAAGGGATAAATGTGGTCTTTGGACATATAAATCTTCAATGTTTGTTGAAAAATACTTAACTGTGGTAGAAACCCTAGAGCATCTTTTCTGAGCCTTACATACCAAGGGACAAAGTTTTAAAACAAATAGTAGTTCAATTTGATAAGGAGCCAGGTATCCAAAAGAGAAGAAACTTGCTAAGAAGGGAAAGAATGGAATCTCTTAAGGAGGTAGCCCAGTGTTCTTTCCATTATACCATGCTGGCTAGCTTTCACATTTTTGCAAGTAGGCATTAAAAGGCACCACACAAAATTGTGAGCCTTTCCCAGCTCATTTATATATGTTGGAAGAGTGACTTAAAGTCTGTCTCCAGTAGCTTTTATCCAAACTACAATGTTGACACCCCCCAAAAAAGATAAATTACAACTACTAGTAAATTATTGAATATAACTTATTGCTTTTCCTTCCTTTGGACATAGTGTTAGCAATGATATAACTATGAACATAGACATGTTACTGAATCACTTTATCTTAGTGAGAAAATTTGCTTTTTACACTGCTTGTGATTACCATTACTACTAATAAATTGTATGAACATCTAAGAGAAGAAAGCAGTGCAACTCTGGAGTTGACCCAGCATCACTAATGACTCTGGGAGAGAGGGAGAGAAGACTTTATTAAAAGGTGACCTGTAGACTTCTGGGAAGATGACATCAGAATAGGTAGGCAGGGCTCAACTTTTTCACATAAACAACAGAGGAAACACAAAAAGATCTGCTTTGGGGATCTGCAGACCAGGACAGTGCTGCACACCACCCAGGAGGGTGAGGGACAGAGAGATGAAGAAGCCAAAAAGAAAACCATGAGTTACTAGCTGCTATAGTCGGGTATGGCACCCATCCCCTACCCTCAAGGCAAACAGCCTGGATAAAACCCATGGCTCACTGCAGCCAATGGAAAGAGGAACATATGTATTCCTCCTGGAAAGAGAGAGGGTACAGCAGAGGTAGAGAGTGATTTCTCTTCAGTGAATTTGGCCAGCAGAACCCACTTTGAATCTTGGCTCTGGCCAGACCAGAATCATGGACAAGTGGAGGTTAAGGGTCACCTGTGTGGAAAGATTTGCCAATGAGTGCCATCCACTGGCCAGCATGGAAACTGCAAGGAGAAAAAACACTTTTAGATGTCTCTCGTCCTAAGCCTCTGGGAGCAGTGCTGTGCCCCATTAGTGAGTTCCTGGCCCTATTTTGATCACTTAAGCTGGGCAATTTTAAAGACTTAGAATAAGTTGAACCAAAATAAAAGAAAAGAAGAGCTGTGAAACAAAACCACTATGCAAAAGAGAGAAATTGACCATCAGAGTAAATTCACCAACATATTCAGATGCCTAGACATCAGCAAAAAATTACAAGCCATACTAAGAAACAGGAAGAAATGACCCAGACAAAGGAACAAACCAAAAATCCTGATGAGAAACAGGATTTAAGACAACTAGTCAATAATCAAACAAATCTCCTAAATCAATTCAAGGAGTTGAAAGAAAATATAACTAAAGAGATAAGAACATTAAGAAGACACTGGTTGAACATAAAGAACAATTTGGAAGCCTTAAAAAAAAGTAACAGCTTATTAAAATGAAAGAAACAATGGATGAGATTAAAAATACATTAGATTTGAATTGATGGAGGATAAAATTAGTAAAATCAAGGACAGAACATCTGAATTTGAAAAGTCAGGAGAACAGAAAGATAAAGGAATGGAAAAAATATAACAGGTTTCCAAGAACTGAATGACAATGTGAAACACACAAACATATGCATTATCAGTATCCCAGGAGGGGAAGAGAACAGAAAAGGAGCAGAAAGAATATTTGAGGAATTAATGACTGAAAACTTCCCAAGCCTTATGAAAGACATAAACATCAATATCCAAGAAGGACAACACACCCCAAACAGAATAAATCTGAATAGACCTACTCTGTGACACCTACTATTCCAAATGACAAATACCAGAGATAAAGAGAGGATTCTGAAAGCAGCAAGAAAAAAGCAATGCATCACACACAAGGGAACCTCAATAAGACTAAGTACCTTCCTGAATGACATTACAATGACAGATATGGGCCATTACATATCTTGCCATAACCTACAAAATTGTGTGGGAGAGAGTGTAAACTACAATGTAAACTGTAATCCATGCTTAGTGGCAATGCTCTAAAATGTTTTCATCAATTGTAATGAATGTACCACATGAATGAAAGATGTTATTAATGTGGGAAAATGTGGGAGGTGTAGGAAGCGGGGCTTATGGGAATC
>JAQZBX010016493.1:0-25323 GCA_029593785.1 Cabassous unicinctus | reverse complement strand
AAGACTAAGTGCCAATCTCTCATCAGAAACCACGGAGGCAAGAAGAAAGTTGTATGATGTATTTAATGTACAGTAAGAGAAAAACTGCCAGCCAAGAATTCTGTATCTGACAAAACTGTCCTTCCAAAATGAGGGTGAGTTTAAAGTCTTCACAGACAAACAAAAACTGAAAGAGTATGTTACTAAAAAACAAAATTTACAAGCGATGCTGAAGGGAGTACTACAGCCTGAAAAGAAAAACACAAGAGTGAGATACTTGGAGAAGAATGTAGAAATAAAGATTAATAGTAAGGGTAACTTAAAGGGTAAAAATACAGACGATAGTAAGAAAAGACAACAGAAAGCCAAATGATAAAATGGACAAAGTAAGTAATGCCATCACAGTAATAACATTTAACATTAATGGATTGAATTCCCCAATCAAAAAACATAGACTCAACCCCCATTCCAGACACCAAAGTGTATCTACAATTGCAAGCAAAACATTTCCTTCCATCTGCCCTGTAAGAGCTAAGCCCCCTTTCAATATGAAGCAGAGCAGTCATCATTATCCTCAAATCCTCAAGATTGAGGAATGAACAAATATAAGGGGGAAATACAACCTTGGACCAAAGTAGACTTATTATTATTCTAGTAATGGAAAAACTTGTAACCTTGATATAAAGATAGTGGTTACCAGAGATTCTGAGGGGAGGGGGAGGGAAGACTAGGTGGAACAGAGGGCATTGTTAAGACACTGGAAATGTTCTGTATGATATTGCAATGACAGATACAGGCCATTATATATTTTGTCAAAACCTATAAAATTGTATGGTGCAAAGTATAAACCATATTGTCCATGGTTAGTAGCAATGTTTCAATATTTGTTCATCAATTGTAGCAAATGTACCACACTCATGTAAGATGTTATTAATAGGGGAAAATGTGGGGGTGGGGTGAGGTATATGGGAATCCCCTATATTTTAGATGTAACTTTTCTGTAAACTAAAACTTCTTCAAAACTAAAGTTAAAAATAAAATAACAGAAAAAATAAATCAACAGAATGGATAAAAATATATGAGCCATCTATATGCTGTCTACAAGAGACTCACCTCAGACATAAGAACACAAATAGGCTGAAAGTAAAAGGTTGGAAAAAAATATTCCACACAAATAGCAAGCAAAAAAATCTGGAGTAGTGATACTAACATCAGACAAAATAGACTTTAAATGCAAAACTGTTATGAGATGAAGAAGGTAATGATATATTAAAAAAAGGGGCAATTCACCAAGAAGAAATAACTATAATAAGTATTTATGCACCTAATCAGGGTGTCCCAAGGTTCCTGAGGCACTCACTGGCAAAATTGAAGGGAGAAATGAGGTCTCTACAATAATAGTTGGAGACTTTAATACACCACTCTCAGCACTGGATAGCACATCTGGACAGAGGAACAGAGAATTTGAATAATATGATAAATGAACTAGACCTAACAGACATTTATAGAGCATTATAACCCAAAATAGCAGAATATACATTCTTCTCAAGCACTCCATGGCTCCTACTCCAGGATAGACCAACTGGTGGGTCACAAAAGACAGGTCCCAATAAATGTAAAAAGATGGCAATTACACAAAAGCACTTTCTCTGATCATAATGGACTGAAGCTGGAAAATTCACAAATATATAGAGATTAAACAATACACTCTTAAATAATCAGTGCGCCAAAGAAGAAATTGCAAGAAAAATCAGTAAATATCTTGAGACGAATGAAAATGAGAACACAACATAGTAAAATCTATGGGATACAGCAAAGGCAGTGCCGAGAGGGAAATTTACATTCCTCAATGCTAATATTTTAAAAAAAGAAGAAATAGCTAAAATCAAAGAACTAACTGGATACCTGGTGGAACTAGAAAAAGAAGAACAAATTAATCCCAAATAAAGCCAAGAGAAAGAAATAATAAAGATCAGAGCAGAAATAAATGAAATTGAGAACAACAACAAAAAACAATAGAAAGAATCAATAAAACCAAAAGTTGGTTCTTTGAGAAGTTCAACAAAATCGGCAAACCCTTAGCTAGATAGACAAAGAAAAAAAGAGAAAAGATGCATATAAGTAAAATCAGATATGGGGCGGGGGACATTACCACTGACCCCACATAAATAAGAGATATCATAAGAGGATTCTATAAACAACTGTACACCAACAAACTGGACAATGTAAATGAAATGGAAAAATTCCTAGAAAAACACGAACAACCTACACTAAACCTAGAAGAAATAAAAGACCTCAACAAACCTATCACAAGTAAAGAGATTGAAACAATCTTTAAAAGCCTCCCAAAGATGAAAAGCCCAGGACCAGATGGCTTCACAGGTGAATTCTACAAATCATTCAAAGATGATCTGATACCAATCTTGCTCAAGCTCTTCTAAAACATTGAACAGAAAGATTGCTACCAAACTCATTCTATGAAGCCACCATCACCCTAATACCAAAACCAGATAAAGATACTACAAAAAAAGAAAATTACAGACCAATTTCTTCAATGAATATAGATGAAAAAATGCTCAACAAAATACTTTCAAACCAAATCCCAAATCACAATAAAAGAATTATATACCATGATCAAGTGGGTTTTATCCCAGGTACGCAAGAGTGGTTCAACACAGGAAAATCAATTAGTATAATAAGCCACATTAATAAATTGAAGAACGAAAATCAGATTATCCTCTTGATTGATGTAGTAAAGGCATTTGACAAAAGACAGCATCATTTCTTGATAAAAACACTCCAAAAGATAGGACTAGAAGGAAGCTTTCTCAATATAGTAAAGAGCATATATGAAAAACCTACAGCTAGCATTGTATTCAACGGTGAAAACAGAAAGCTTTCCCACAGAGATCGGGAACAAGACAAGGATGCCCACTGTCACCACTGTTATTCAATATTGTGCTCAAAGTTCTAGCTAGATCAGTTAGGCAAAACAAGGAAATAAAAGGCACCCAAATAGGAAAGGAAGAAGTAAAACTGGCACTCTTCACTGATGATATGATCCTATATCTAGAAAATCCTGAAAAATCCACAACAGAGTTACTACAACTAATAGATGAATTCAGCAAAGTGGCAGGATACAAGATTAATATGCAAAAGTCAGTAGTGTTTCTATACACGACTGATGAGCAATCTGAGAAGGAAGTCAGAAAAAAATTCCATTAATAATAGTGACTAAAATAATCAAATATTTAGGAGTAAACTTAACCAAGAACCTACAGGACCTGTGTTCAGAAAAATGCAAAACATTACTGAAAAAAAACCAATGAAGATCTAAATAAATGGAAGGACATTCTTTGTTCATGGACTGGAAGACTAAATATAATTAAGATGTCAATTCTACCCAAACTGACATACAGATTCAACACAATCCCAATCAAAATCCCAGCCTTTTTTTGCAGGAATGGAAAAGCCAATTATCAAATTTCTTTGGAATGGGTAAGAGGCCCTGAATAGCCAAAATTATGTTTATAAAGAAGAATGAAGTTGGAGGCCTCTCACTTCCTGACTTTAAAGCATAATACTTAGCTCCAGTGGTAAAAAACCACATGGTACTGGCATAAAGATAGACATATTGACCAATGGGAAAAAATTGAAAACTCAGATCTCACATGTATGTTCAAGTGATTTTTTGACAAGGCTGTAAAGCCACCCAGCTAGGCCAGAACAGTCTATTCAACAAATGGTGCTGGGAGAACTGGGTTTCCTTATCCAAAAGAAAGAAATAGGACCCCTATTTCACACCTTCTACAAAAATTTGCACGAAATGGATCAAAGACCTAAATATAAAAGCAACAACCATAAAACTTCTTGAAGAAAATGTAGGGAAACATCTTCAAGATCTTGTGGCAGGTGATAGTTTCTTAAACTTACACCCAAAGCATGAGCAATGAAAGAAAAAATAGATAAATGAGACCTCCTCAAAATTAAACACTTTTGTTCTTTAAAAATTTTGTCAGCCTACTCAGTGGGAGAAAATATGTGGAAACCTCATATCTACCAAGGATTTGATATCCATGTTATATGAAGAGATCATACAACTGAATAATAAAAACAAAGCAACCCAATTAAAAAATGGGCAAAAGACTTGAATAGACATTTCTCCAAAGAGGAAATACAAATGGCCCAAAAACACGTGAAAAAATGTTCAGCATCACTAGCTATTAGGGAAATGCAGATCAAACCTACAATGAGATACCATTTCACACCTTATATAATGGCCATTATCAAAACAACAACAACAACAACAACAACAACAAAAAACCCCAGAAAACTGCAAGTGCTGGAGTAAAATAGGAACACTCCTTCACTTTGGTGGGAATGTGGAGCCTCTGTGGAAGACAGTTTGGCAATACCTCAAGAAGCTGAATATAGAACAGCTGTATGATTCAGCAATCCCATTACTAGGAATATTTTCAGAAGAACTGAAAGCAAGGATACAAACTGACATTTGCACACTGATGTTCATAGCAGCATTATTCACAATTGCTAAAATATGGAACCAGCTCAAGTATTCTTCAACTGATGAATGGCTAAACAAAATGTGGTATATACACAAAGTGGAATACTATTTATCTGCAAGAAGAAATGAAATCAGGATACATATGACAACATGGATGAATCCTGAGGATATTATATTGTATGAAATAAGCCAGACATGAAAGGACAAATATTGTATGATCTCACTAATATGAATTAAATACGATGAGTAAAATCACGGAGGTGAACTCTAGAGTATAGGTTACTAGGAGATAGAATGTGGGTTGACAATGGGAGCTGATGCTCAATGTACATAGAATTTTTAATAAGGTTTATTGCGAAAGTGTAGAAATGAATAGAGCTGATAGTAACACACTATAGTTAATTATATGAGTATAATTAACACTGCTGATTTATAAATGAGATTGTGATTGAATGGGGCAGTCTGTGGACATAAAAGTCAATTGAAAGGAAATGAGAGAATAATATAGGTTATGCATAACAGTGATTTCAGTGAAGTATGAAGATTGTGGTTAATAATATAAATATAAGAATGTTCTTCTTTTACAAAGTGTTAAAAATATGGTGATACATGGGAAAATTACAACTAATGCAACTTATGGATGATAGTTAACAGTAATATTGGAATATTTTTCCAGCAATGGCAAAGAAGATATTTTATCAATTCTAAGTGACAACTATAGGGGGTATAAGGGGATACGGGATTTTTCTTTTTGGAGTAATGAAAATATTCTAAAATTGACTAAAGTGATGACAGCATAACTCTGTGATGAAAATAAGAGCCACTGAGTATACACTTTAAATGGGTCGTACAAAGCTTGAGGCTGTATAGCACAGGGAATCCAGTGGTGGAAGATGGACTGTGGTTAACAGGAAAAATATGAGAATGTTCTCTCATGAACTATAACAAATTATAATACTAATACAAGGTGTTAATAATCAGGTGAGTTGGGGGAAAATACACCAAATTAAGATATGGGCTATAGTTATTAGTAATATTTTGACGGTGCTATTTCATAGTTTGTAACAAATGTTTCACAAAAATGCAAGGTGTTGGTGACGGGGTGATGTATTGGAGCCCTGTATGATGATATGCATGTTTGTTTTGTAAGTTCACAGCTTTTACTATATACTTATTGTTCATGTACGAATGAAATACTTCAATAAAATTTTGTTTTTTAAAAAATGTGACCTATACCTTCATGTACTCTGCAAACAAACTCAAAAGACAACTTGTTTAAACATTACATCCATTATATCCTAATAGCAAAGCACCTACTGGGAAATACCTAGAGGAAATAATATGCAATAATAGATCTTAGTATTGAAAATTTCATTTCATAAATGGATTCAAAAGTTCTCAGGAAGCATTGACTAATTAAAATTTCACCACATGCCCACAAAGTAGGTATAAGTTCCCTGTTTTATAGATGTGCTCATGTAGTATGCATTACAGCCCATGTTCTTTATGGGAGTAATGCATAGGAAAAATCCCACCAAAATCAAACATTTTCAGATTCTCTGGGCAGTGCAGTGATAATATGGCTATGTCCCAAGTGATACCCAGGAGGCCTGAAGAATTAACGCACATCCCAAGCACCTAATTTAACACAGAAAAAAACCTTGAGAACCAAGGAAAAACAGAACCCATTAAGATGCAGAAATCAACTTGTAGTTGTAAATTCATTTAGAATTTTAAAGTCAAAACTTACTGAGAGAAGGGTTTTCACAGGTGCATTTTATATAACATGTATAAATAAGGATGGACCACAAAAGAGGGAGATCCTGATTAACCCAGAAACATTAAGCCACAAAATGTTAGAAAAGGAAAGTTCCTAAGAGACTGTCAAATATATCTCCACTATTTCATAGGAGGTAGGGTGAGGCTCAGAGGAAAACATCGTCTGTGCATTTTCACACAGTCATCTGCCATTTATTCAACAGCTATTCTATTCCAGGCACTCGGCTGGATGCTGAGGAATCAAAGATGAGAAAGAAACAGACCTGTCCTCAAAGAGCTACAAGCTTTCTGTACAAAGTAGGCACTTAGAAACTTGTCAAATAACTGACAATGTGTGCAAGTTTTCAGCATGTGAAGAAAATATTATAATATAGGGAGATGCACATGGATAAAGATATATAGTAAGTGTTGTGGAACTGTAAGGAGGTTACACAGAATGTAAGATATATGAGCAAAGTTCAAAGAATTAATTTTGGTTTTACAGATAAACCAAAGAAGAATGAGTATTCCAAGCATAAGAAAGATTGGTCAAAGATTCAAGGGAGCAAATGGCATTATGTGCTTGAAAAGGTGTATTATCATTTCCGGAGCATAGGATTCATGTGAGGAAAAGAAAGGGAATGATCCTGGAGATGAGGCAGAGGCATGATGGGGAATGATATTCCTTGCCAAGTTAAGGAATTTAACATGCATCTAATACATGAGAGGAAACCATAAAACATTTCACAAAAGGAAGTGCCTGGTCACATTGGTGTTTTAGAGATAGGACTTTGGTGAAAGGCAGATGCCAGGTTTGAGGATGCAAGATGATAGATAAATCAACCTAGAATCTACTATAAAAATCTAGAAGAAAACCGAAGACTATTGTGGCAGTTTGATATAGTTATGAATTCCAAAAATAGATATGGATTATTTTTGTGAACTGCTCTGTTCCTCTGGGCATGATTAAATTATGATTAGGGATTTTACTGGGTCATGCCAGTAGGGCATTGAGCCCCACCCTTTGGTGGGTGGGGTCTCAAAGATAAAAGACCTGGCAAATGACAGAGTTGGAGTTTTGATGTTGGAGTTTTAATGCTGGAGCCGGGGGAAGCAAGCACACAGAGGAGCTTGGTCATGAGGAAGAAGAGAAGGCCCCAGGAAAAGAGACGAGCTATTCGCCAGATAGTCTACAGCTGGCCTTGTGGAGAGACGCCAGCCTGAGCCCGGAGAGAAGCAAGCCCCAGGAAGAGAGGAACCCAGGAAGCCTGAACTCTTGGCAGATGTCAGCAGCCACCTTGCTCCAACACGTGGCAACAAACTTTGGTGAGAGAAGTAACTTGTGCTTTATGGCCCGGTAACTGTAAGCCTCTACCCCAAATAAATGCCCTTTATAAAAACCAACCAATTTCTGGTATTTTGCATCAGCACCCCTTTTGACTGACTAAAACAACTATGAACTAGACCTAGGCAGTGGGATAGGGGAGAGGAATTATTAAAATAGTTTGGAAAATGGGATTAGGAGGTTAAATTGGGAAGTAAAGAAATCAGTAGGGTCAAAGATACCTTCCAGATTTTGGTACATTGGAGTAGGAGGACCATGTTCCAAGACTGGAAACATAGTAGGAGCACAAGATTTGAGCATGATGGTCTTGTATTGATTGAAGACCAGTGAGTTAATCCCAGCTCAGCAATAAGACTGTCTTTCATGTGGTCTGTCTCTAATCTGAAACTGCAAGACCTATTGGAACTGTTCCCCTTTTGCAGGCCCTGGTTTGCCCACATACCACTCCCCTTCCAGTCTTCCTAAAAACAAGAGAAATTCTCCTAAGCCCAAGACTTACTGATTGGAATCCTGTTACCTGCCACAGTCAGCATCCATCTAGACTCCCACTGTTCAGAGCTTTCCCCGACCCTTGGTCTGGTCCACAGAGATATAGTCAACAGCCCCTCCCATCTCTAACCCCTAATCTGGCCTATTAGCTCCCTATTGAATTCCAGTTATGAAATTTCAACTGTAAAATGTGAAAAATCATACTCAGCTATGTTGGTTTGAGTCTTTTGTGGACTCCAGAAAATTTTGTTCTTAAATTGAACCTATTGTGAAACTTTGGTTTGATTAGATCAGTTAAGGGCCATTTGATTAGATTGTTCCAGTAAGGGTAGACCTTAATTCTCTTACTAGAGTCATTTATAAATACAGGAATAAAAACCCACAGACACAGAAAAAAGCTGCAGAAACAGAGAGAAGCCTTCAGAAGCTGACAAACCTGGGAGAGCAGAAAGCCACAGAAGGAGCAGGCCAAAGCTGAAGGCAACGGGGCCCAGAGGAGAAGGCAGAGACTGAGCCCGGCAGATGCCACCATTGTGCCCTGCCCCATGAGAGGAATCAGGACCACCAGCAGCTGGTCCTTGGGGAGAAAATCATCGCCTGATGAAGCTTGGATTGGGACATTTTCAGAGCCTAGAGCTGTAAGCTTTTAACATAATACATTCCCATTATAAAAGCCACCCCATTTCTGGTATATTGCTCCCAGCAGCTTTTAGCAAACTAAAACACTGGCTTTTTAATTTCACAGGACTGTTGTTAGAATCAAACAGAATTATATTAAAATTTATCATTGGTCTGTTGTTAAACAGTAATTTTCTAAAAAGGAAATATATATCATCGATGATATTTTAATTTATGCAATATTTAGGATAAAATGCATACTGACATATAATATATTTTAGAATAGTAATTTTGATAATTGAATAAGTATATCATGTGGTAGTGGGTGTGTAAAATGTCCTCTTGGAGGACAAAAAGAATATTAAAACTTCTTCATTATTTTATATTATGCTTTAAAATAACTATTGTGTGCATGCTTTAAAGTACATTATATACTGACATATTAGCATGTGCATTTAATATAAAAATGAATAAATACACATCTGTATATTTTTCAACCATAAGGGAACATGAACAAAATAATTGTAAACTCCTGGCTTAGAAAATGGGACCATATTATTGATAGCTGCATGTCTGTCTGATTAGAATCACTGATGAAAAATTCACAATTTGATGCAAATTGAAGATAAAACTCTGAAGAATAAATTTGACCTCACGTCAAAAAGAGATCATCTCTGATCTAATGATATCCATGACCCTTGTTTTAAGTTATAGTCTGAGTGAACAGACAACACTGGGAAGTGGGCCAGGATGTAATAGTGTTCAGAATGACTGATGATAAGATATAGGAGAATAAATATTCCTGACTGATCAGGTCAATTTTTCATAGAAAGTCTTTAAAAATGGACTAAATAAATCAAAATTCGGGTTGGTAAAAGTTCATTTTTCCTAAATTAGTGGTCGGAAAACTCTGGCCTATATGCCAAATCTGACCTGCTGTCTGTTTTTGTATGGACTGAGAGCTAAAGATACTTTTTTATATTTTTAATGGCTGAAAAATAATTAAAAGAATATTTGGTGATAAATGAAAGGATTATGAAATTCAAATTTCATTATTCACGTAAAGTTTTATCATAACACAGCTACACTCATTTCTTTGCAAATTATCTTTGGCTGCCTCCGAGCCACAATGACAGAATTGAGCAACTGCAACAGAGAAAGTATGGCTCACAAAGCTTAAAATATTTACTATCTGACCCTTTACCGAAAACGTTTGCTGACTCCTCTTCTAAATGATATAGCTTAGAGATATTCATTCATATATCAGAGATAAATATTTATGTGTCTGTGTTTTTACAGATTATCTTTTGTATATAAATTCAATATACTCAGAATTTGAAACAGATTACCTTTTGCTTATAAACTAGATATATTCAGAATTCAACTTAAATCCTTTTGTATTTTTTACACATCCTTGAGCTTATCAAACTATTTCAGCAAAGATATTAAGTGTCTAGGAATTTTTCCTGATTTGTCAGCAACCACCAGCCCCCTTTTAAAATCATATTTATATAATACTGTACTGTTTAAAACTTTTCCATTATCCATTATTCCGTGCAAAGTGCACATGGAAGGAATTACTACTTCTGCTTTATAGAAGGGAAACTCAGGCTCAGAGAATCCAAGTGACTTTTCCTAAAATCATGGACACTAAGGACACTAAGCAAAAGAGTCCTGCCCTGACCCCAGAGTCCAAGAGCCCCTGGAAAGCAGCACTCCATTTGAAAGGTCAAACACAACCACAGCTGAGGTTAGAGAAGCCAAAAACTAAATAAGGGATGATATTATGAAAACGCAAGTTAAAGTTCTTTCCCATGGATGGCTATCTCGGGAAGTATACCCAGGAAAGATTTTGTCTCTGGTTGGCTAAAGAAGGAACTGAGACAGCCTCGTTATTTTATTTTTTGTAATGTATACCATGTACATATATTTCTTGGTAAAAAATAAGATATTTGAATCTCCAAACTAATGTTGAATAACAAAATAGTAGCATCTCCTGCCTATAAGAACTAAGTCTTTCTAGTTGAGGAAAAATTGTGCACGGTTCCAGTGGCCCCAAGGAAAAGAGAATTTCAATTAAATGGTGATCTGAGGTCAGTGTAGCACTTGCCATTTTGATGGGCAATTTACTTGTAGCCTAAAGGAAATAATTGAGCATACCACTGCTCTCTGTCACCATGCCAGTCCTGGCAGGCAACTGGTGAGGGGCATGGAGTGCCCTGGCAAATCCAGCCTGAGTGCTGCTCTTTTTTCCTTTGCTTTTACTATATTTTACTACTAAATGCTCTGACTTACAGCTGTCAATTACATTTTCTTACCAGTAACAAATTACCTTGCAATATGTTCACAATAATAAATGTTTCTTGAAGGCATGATGTTGCACAAAAGTTTTCTGCACATAGTTGGTAATCATGATTTTTAAAAAATAATTCAGAATTAGTTATAATTATCAGAGCAATTCCTTTACTCTTTCAACCTTCTGAAAATGGTTGAGAATCATTTAGAATATTACAGATCATCTCGTCCAACCCATTTCTAATCAGTGAGGAAATTTCCACCCAACTGGATTTTGAACTATGTGGGTCTCGAAAGTAAAAACTATATACATATCCAATTTACCTGCCATCTGGCCTCAACCTGTATTTTACCACCTATCAGCTTGCATTGATGCAAATTATGCTGACTGTCCCTCAACCCACCCCCAAACCAGCCATTTTATGTTTTTTCCTCCTTGTTCTTTCTAAATGGTATCAGAGTCCTTTCCTCCTGCTTTTCATATTTATATCCTTTAAGGCTCTATGACTGAATTCCCAGTGCACCTTAGTGGTGGCCATTTCCATTGGCACTTATTTTTATTCATTCATGCCTCTAGCTTCCACTGTTTTATTGGTGATAGGATTATGAATAATTTATACTATTTATACTTTTAAATTTAAAATTTAAGCCATATTTTTAAAAATACAGAAAAGATTATTACACAAGATAGGTTTTTTTTTGGTACCTGAATTTTGGTGAAATAATAAAAGATGAAAAACAGTTGAAATCCTACACTGTAATAGAAACCATGAATTAGTTCTCACAAAATAAATGGGTCTTGATTGCTTGGAAGTTTTCTTGTTGAGGGATATCACGTCATAATACTTGAAGAGTGCAAATAAACTTAGAACTTTAACCCTACGGGGCCTGCCAGGCCAAACTTCTAGTCTTACACGTAAAATATGTAAGTCTGAAGAGATGAAGTGATTTACCTAGATCCCAAATCTGGGTCTTCTGGCACTTTATGCCCATGCATTCCCATTCAATCATACTGCCTCCCCTAACAACCCCTTTTAGTTGGTGATATCTATTGCCAAACAATAGACTTCATTAATTAACTTAGCCAGGACACAGTTCAGGGATCATGGAGTCTTGTATGAATTCTCTAAAATCTGGCCTTTGGCAGATTTGGTGGGAAGCAGAGCTCAGTTCACCCAGACTTCTCTAACCACTGTCCACTAAAACCCCTCTTGCCATTTCTTTCCTATCCAGATTTGTGCGGCTGTCTTTCCAGACTCTTCATTTAACCTTACATTTACCTCTATTTATTTTCTTTGTCACCAGAAATAAAGTAAAACATTTGAGTCAACAAATGTTACCATATGTCACTCGCTGTTATACTCCCAGAGCAGTACTGTTACTTCTGCTACTTTAAAAGATACTACAAATAATAATTACCATTAGTAAAGGCTTACTGTATGTCTGATACTAGGCAAGGTGCTTTGCATGTATCTTCTCTTATTCTCACTTAAAATTTAAATATCTGCTCCAAGCCCCAGGATTGCAAGTAGTGGTCTGGTTTTGAACCCAGATCTGTCCTTGTCCAAAGTCTGGTCCCTAAGAGAGCACAGTCTTTGCCCTTCAAGGGCTCATGTCTCGTATCAGGGAGAAACATCCACCACAACAATGAAAAGCAATGAAGTACATGCTAGTACTCAGGTAAATATAAGGTACAATTGAGCATAGAGGAAGAAACTCTCCTTCAGGGCAGTTAGCCAAGTCTCTGAGGAATAGTTGGCATTTGGGCAGAATCTTACAGAACAGCTAGCAGTTTTTTATGTGAAAAAAGAAGCAAGGGCTTTGTGGATAGAGGAAACCCTGTGGGAAAAGGCACATTGTCAACAAAACAAAACAAAACCCACAACAGCCTGGCATGTTTGGGGAACTGAAAGCAGTATGGCATAATTGTAGTGAGTGAGAGAATGGCTCTTGTTAAAGCAGTAGAGGTAGGCAGGGACTTGTAAGCCAAGCAATGGAGTTGGGACCTATCCTGCAGGAAATGGGTAATGCCTGAAGGCTTTGATATAAAGGAGTGACATGGTCAAATTTTGGATTTAGAAGTATGGATTAAATAATATCAGACACACACACACACAGTTAAATCAGGAAGATATCATAACTGCTCAACTGAGAAAAAAGAACTTGAACTAAAGTAGTGGCAGGTGGAAATGAAAGAACTTATTAAAGCAATATTTAGGAGATTGAATTAACTGGACCTTGTGACCAATAGATATGAGGGGCTATTAGAGAGAAAAGAATCAGGTTTCTGGCTTAGGTAACAAGAAGGGTTTTAATGCCATTAAACAGGGTAGGTAATATAGGGAAAGAAGCAAATTTAGAGAGGAAAGATAATGAACTCTGTTTTATAAATGCTGACTTTGGCGTACGTGAAAAGCATTCAGATAAAGATGTCAGGCTGGCAGCCCACAACAGTCTGGAGTTTAAGAGAGGTCTGGGAGAGGGATGCTGAGTAGAGAGTCATCAAGGCATAGATAGTAATTAAAGGCAATTGTTTGCTCAACAAATATTTATTGAATGCCTATTGTGTGCCAGAAACTATTTTAGATGCTGGGGCAGTAAACAAAACAGGTTTTTTTTTAAAAGTCCAATCTCTTAGAGCCAACACTCTAGTAGAGGTTATATTCTAGAGTACACAAATAAATCCACAATGACAAAGTGTGTTAAGTGCCAGAGAAGAAGAGTGCTGTAAGAGAAGATGTGATCTAGCCTTGAAGGGGGGTGGTCAGGAAAAGCCTTTCTGAACTATGGGGCATCAAACCTGAGACCTAAAGTCTGATAAATTTAGGTAAGTGAAGGACACTCCAAGCAGGAGCAGCATATGTGAAGGGCCAGAGGCTAGAAAAAATTAGTTGTGTTCAATATATTGAAAGAAAGTCAATGTGGTTGGAACATTATGTGTGATTCCAGAGGTAAGAATAAGTCTATTCACCCAGGAAGTCTGTAGTTTGAGACCCAAAATCAATCAATCAGCAATCAATCAATCAGAGTGTGGAACACTGGAAGTCTACATTTAAGAAGGGGACAGAAGGAAAAAATCCTGCAAAAGAAACCTAGATTTTTATACCTTCCAGCACAGTATGCTATCTACTAATGAGTCCTTTCTTCTCTAGTAATATAAATAAAGGGGCTGTTATTCATAGCTAATTTCTTCACCAAAAGTTTTCTACTCTGTGTGGTTGGAGAAAGAATCCCAGAGATAATTGGGGAGATTGAAATTTTCATACAATGAAATATTATTCAGCCATAAATTTGAATGAACTGCTATTCATGCTCCAATGTAGACGACCTTGAAAACATTATTCAAGGGAAAGAAGCCAGGCACAAAAGGCCATGTAGTGTACGATTCCATTTATATGAAATGTCCAGAATAGGCAAATCTGGAGAGATGGAAAGTAGATTGGTGGTTACCAGGAGTTGCCCGGAGAGGGAATGAGGGATGACTGCTCCTGTTTCATTTTGGGCTGACAAAAACTTTCTGGAATTTGATTGTGGTGGTGGATGCACAACTTTCCAATTATACTAAAAACCACCAAACAGTACACTATAAAAAGATGAACTGTATGGTATGTGGATTATATCTCAATACAGCTTTTATTAAAAAAAAAAAAAAAAGAAAAGAAAACATCTCACAGGACACCTCCCTGCATCCTACTAGTATCAAGAGATGATAGACCAATACAGATAGAAAGATTAGATAGCTTGCTTATATAGGATTTTACCACAATCATTTTGGTTTTTTTTTTAAATGTTATTTTTAATGAGCTGTGGCTGAATGAGTTATACCTGCATTTATTAATGACTCTGGAAGTTCAGTTCCATAAGATTAATTTTTTACGTGGAAAGACACTGAAAAGCTTTCAGTAATCCATCACATAAATAACATAAAGAAGTCAATCCACATGTCTTATAAAGCGTTGCTACTTACTACCCTGTAAAGGTGCCATGAGGGAGTTTCATCTTTTGTGCTAAGTGATAAGACTGATATATCACAGATGAGATGAAACTATAAAACACTGGGGCTTTAATGAGGTTTGGATTCTGCTCCACATAGCATATTTAACAATGAACCAGAAGGTGGATTTTGCACACACTTTATCCTTCCAGTGTTAACATACTAGTTTATTTCAGTCAAGAAAATGGAGAGGGATTTCAATTCCTCAAGTATTTTTAAAACCACCAAGGAAGGATTTAACTTTTCAATATATTTCCAATATAAGAAACCCAGTGACTTATCTAGATGCTGAATTCTCATAATGACAAATACTCAGGAGGTACTGAGAAACAAGACTTACCAACTTTTATATCAACATGGCTTGACACTTTTACTATTGATGCTGAGAGAAAAATGCATACATACATACATACATACATACATACATACATGTATATTGGCACTGAATTAGCAAATTTCTTAAAATATACAATTCAAATAAATAAATAAATAAATAAGCAATAACATATTGGAGACCCAATATGTTGAATAAGCAGACTGAAAATATTTAAGAATACAAATATTCAGTATGTTGTAGGTCTTAAAATGTCTTTATATCTATTAATACATTTGATCCTTGCATTGGCTATGAAATAAGCAATTCTGAAAGATACTCGCATTTCACAAAGGAGCCAATTGAGGCTTTACAGGTTTAAACCGCTTTGCCTAGACCCACCTCTAGTGAGTAGCATGTCCAGTTTTATACCAACTCACATCTTCTTACATTAAGCCCAGTACTTTCTGCTATGACACAGTATCTTAATGTTATTTTTACCATTATTAATGTTATTTTTATTATTACAGGATAAAAAAATATACACAAATAGTTGGAAAGTGACATATTGTTTATGGCACGGGTTCTTAACAAGAGGTCTGCAAGCTTGAATTGAAATTCTAAAAAGCATTATTATTGTGGGGACGTGTTGGTGCGGGTGTGATATATTTATTAAATAATACACAGTATAGTGTGGACTTAGTAAGGGGTCTGTGGTTTTCACCTGACTGGCAAAGGGGCCCGGGGAACAAAAAAGGTTAAGAACCCCTGGTTTTATGGTATAACAAAAATGATTTATGGAATAATATGTGAGTAGCAGCTTAATAAATAAAGTATTTTTGAAAAATATTTGTGTTGGTTTTATTGATTTGTCCATGCTTTTGTTCCTTTTATAAGGAAAGCAAGGCATTATATAGTCAAATATTAACTATTTGAAGACTTATAGGGACAGAGAATATTTGAAAAATTTTATTCTCTTGGAATTTCAGATTCTCACATCAATGGGTGTTTCTTCTTTTGCCAGAAAAAAATATATTTTTAAAAGTCCATCAAATGGCCAGCTTTTGTTGGTTCTTCCTTCTTGTCAAGCTAGATAAAAATCTCCTAAATAAATGATAATTGTCTTGCTTGAGGTCATTTCATTTGTACATTCTGCTCAGTGCTCTAAAATTAAGGAGAAATATGAAAAACGTGAAATGACTTCAGAAAGAGAAATAGAGAGGGGAAAACTACTGGGAAAAAATAATGCTTGCAGAAAATAGAGCAATTTATTCTTGAGATGAGGCTTTCAATAAAGTAACAAAATATGAACTAAAATCACAATGTGGAGCTAGGAGGCAATTAGAGATTTTCACAAACCTGGGGTTGATCAATCTCCAAAGTAGATTCTCAACTTGATCAATGGACTCACTCTTGGAATTATTTCAAGTCATTATTATCTTTGGGGGATAGAATAGATGTTGTTGAGTAGGGAGGAAAAGGAATTGTGGTCTTGAGGGATTATTACATCAAACTGAAAAGCAGCAGAAAGGAGTCAAAGTTGAAGTTTTTTCAGTTACCCCATCCAATCGCAGTTATCTCAGCTCTCAAGTCAATACACCTATAAGTGGCCACCATCTGATTTAACTGATGGTCTCTCAGACAGCAGAAAATTAATTACTGTGACCAAGCAAATGATCTCATTTATCCCTCATCAGTCAGCAGAGGATTATTCCCCAAAGTCAAAGCCTCAGCCACGCCACACAACAGTAGGCAGTTGCAATAAATACGGTGACTCAAATGATGTCCATTCAATGGGCAGGGAGGGTTGGCCCTCCCAAAGTGCAATAGATCTCATTATTGATTAACATCCCCATAAGAGTTCTGCTGCTTAACTAATAACAGTTTTAATTCTTAATTCATCGATTACCTTGACAATCTAGTTTTCTCCCTCTTACTATAAGTTTGGGTTGTAAAAAGTATCCTGAATTTTTGTGTTATTAAAATTTTCCTGAAATTTCATTTTAATGTTTTCACTTATGAATTCTTTTCACAAAATTGATCATCTTTAAAAATGCGGCTTAAGGCTATTCTGTGGAATATTCCATTTAAGATATTTTTCTTATAGCAGCCTCAGGGGGAAAAAAGTTGTTGGTTTTGAAGGAAATGCTTTCCTTTCTTTGATAACTTGGTAACATGCAAGCCTGTAACCTCTCTTGCGTAACTGATATGGGAAACCATATTTCACTTTATCACAGACTACAAGGAAGAGGAACCAAAAAGAATCATGGTAGAAGCATATATCACATCCCCCAAAATACACACACGCAAACCTTCTCTTTGCCTGCAGAATAAAGCTCAAACCCTTCAATGATTCTTACAAGGCTTTCCAGAAACTTGCCTATACCTCTGTTTTCATCCTCAGTTTCTCCCACCATCCTACACAATTTCTGCACTCCAGAAATATCAACCAATTTACAGCCATCTGAATCTGCCATACTGTTTCACATCTCCATGCCATTGCACCTGCTATTTCCTCTACTTGGACTGCTATTCCTTATAGTTTCCTGCTTCTGATGAACTCCTCATTCTGGAAGAAACTTCCCATCTGTATATCTTCCCTGAGGCATCTAAACAACTACCCACTCCCTCTTGTGTGTGGCACTATAGCTATTTTGACCCCATTATTACATGTATTATATTTCACTACAATAATGTTTTTAAGTACATTTTTTCTCATCAGTCTGTAAGTTTCTTCCAAACAAGACCCGTGTGTTATTTAACTTTATATCATTAGCAATTAGCACAGTTCATGGCATGCAGAAAATGTTCCATAAAAGTTTCTGGATGAAGCCAAAGTATTAATGACCTAAACAATGAAACATAGTTTAAAAAGTAGTGATTTGTAAAAATGTAAAATAAAATAATGTGGCATAATAACATATGTTTAATGGGACAATCCTGACTTCAAATATTCTGTCCCACCATCAGACCATATATCCTGATTTTTCATTCAGAAAATGTGAATAACATAGAAATAAAAAGTGGAAACAGGTTTCACTGATCAACATTTAATCCTAAAACAATGGATATTTTATTAACCGAAACTTAATCTCTCCCAATGTCTTAAGCTGCCAGAAAGATGTTGGTGATCTAAACACCAAAAAAAAAAAAGAAAAATAAAAGAAAAAAGTTTTCAGCTGAAATTTGTACATCTCTATCCTTTATATTCAAAGACACAGACATCTACTAAGGAGTTATCCCTGCTGAGAGACTGAAAATGTAAATTCAGGCAAACTACTCTAACACGCAGGATATCCAAATTACTTGGGGGCAACAGACTGGTAGAAATCACAGACCCAGGGCTGAAGAGCAAATGAAAACTCTGCTTCTCAGACTAATTGACATTTGTCTCACCTTTCAAGCCATTGGGCTTTTTAGAATAGTAGAGGTGTGATTTCCAGGTGGGAGAATTGGGTACGAACGAAGTGTATGAACCTGGGTAGGTGACTTCTCTCTGAATCACAGTTTCTCTTCTGTAAAATGAGGTGCCTGGATGACTACCAAGGGCCTTCAGTTTTCACATTCTATCAGTGTATGGACTGTTTCAAGTTATAGAAACTGATGTGCGGAGTTAAGTGATAATTACTACAGGATAGCAAGTAATAGGTCTGCTTCTCAATCCAACCCTCTCATCCTTTTTACATCTTTGAAAAAAAGAAAAAAGAAAAGAAAAAGAAAGGAAGGAAGAAAGAAAAAATCAGATACTTTCTTATAGGCAATGTATTTTAATATGTATCAATAAAGCTTTTGATTCTAGTGCATCATTTATGGTACAAAATATGCTGAAGCCACTGTTAATTTGGACCATTCTGGAAGATGTGCATCCTTTTGTTATACATAGAAACCTTAAGCAATGAGCATTATACTCACATTTACATAAGATTTACAGTTTGCCAAAGTATTTATATACAGTATCTCATTTAATCCTCAAACCATCTCCCAGAGTTAGGATTCTTAACAGGTTTTAGACCAAGGGTTCTTAACCCTTTTTGTTCCATGGACCCCCTTGCCAGTCAGGTGAAAACCATGGACCCCTTACTAAGTCCACACTGTACTGTGTATTATTTAATAAATATATCACACCCGCACCAACACGTCCCCGTAAGAATAACGTGGGTTTTTTTAAATTTAAATTCAAGCTCATGAACCCCTTTTAAGAACCCCTGCTTTAGACAGAGGAGAGAAATGAAGTTCAGAAAGGTTAAGTGTACTGCCTGAGGTCAGGTGACTAATAACTGCTAGAACTAAGATTCAGTTGTCAGTCTCCAGATTTCAAGTTCAGTTTCATTTTGTATGAGAGCTTTGACACCCCCTCCCCGAGTCACGTTATTCATAAAGAGAATGCTGCTAGGTGGGATGAGAGGGGATTAAGAGATGAATTTATTCATTTGAGAAATAATTTCCAGGCACCTACCCTGTGCCAGATACTCTGCTAGAAGCCAGGGAAAGCCAACTCCCACCTGAACTCCCTCCCACCTCAGCCCTCCTGGACTTCTGGCACTTACATTTAATAGGAGAGATTAAAATGGCTAAAACTAATTGTATGACATGGACAATATTCTAAGAGTCCCATAAGATATAAGCAAGGATCTATGAAAGAATATTTTTTGAGCAATTTATTCTGTTTCTTAGAATCAAAGAGAGCTTCTGGCATTTAGCTGGACCTTGAAGTATAAGAAGTCTCTCAGTAGGTGGATACAGGAAGGGAAGGCATGCAATTGCAGAAAGAACAGCATGAGTGACAGCCAGATGGGTGAGAGTGCAAGGTTCACCTAGGGAACTAGTTCTTTCGGCCATTTTGGCAAGATGAAGATTGGGTGGGCCCATCTTTGTTCAGAGAAAGCCAGGCCAGCTCTGAGGTGGCAAAGTGAAACAACCTTCCTATGCTTTCATCCTCCAAGCTTTCAAAAAAAGGATGCTTGCTTGCTCTTGTATATCCTTAAGGAATGATTCTCAAAACATTGGCATTACCTGGGAACTTATGAGAAATACAAATTCTTAGACCCCATCACAAGCCCACCAATAAGAAACTGAGAGTGAGGCCCAGCAATCTGTGTTTTAACAAGTCCTACAGGAAATTCTGATGCACACTCAAGTTTGAGAACCACTGCCTTAAAAGATTTCTTCTGCCAATTCTGATGTCCACCTTATGCTGTAAGACAGCAGTTCTAGCCCAAGACTCCCTCACACATCCCCTAATCCTGCAGAATGTTTGTTTTGGTTTTCTGGGGGAGGAGGGGTGTGTTGTTTGTTTTGGAGGAGTAAGTCTGCTGACCAAAGGTAAAATGGACTATTTGTAAATGAACAAGGAATTTATGCTGAGATCCAGGACCACCACTTTTCAGGACTTTTAAACGGGAGATTTAAGCATCAGTTATTGATTTGAGTAGCTGCCACCTAAAGTCCCACTTTCCCTGGAAAAAAAATTCTTTTGTGACACAGGACTTCCCTGTTAGCCATTCTGGAACAGCATATTTCAAGTGGCTCACAATGGAATTGTGAAATAACCTTTATGGAACACCCATGTCACATTCAAGTGTAACAATCACAGAAGGCAGGGGTGGGCACACCCATCTTTCTGGAATCTTTTGGTTTGGCATTGGGTATGGTCTCAATTCAATTCGATGCATAATCATCAACCTCTCTCTTTTCATCTTATGTCATCACCATGACTAGGCTAGGTGTGGTGTTGGGTAAGAAGCCTCAGTTCTTGTTCTCAAGATAT
Source organism: Cabassous unicinctus (assembly GCA_029593785.1). Classification (NCBI taxonomy): domain Eukaryota; kingdom Metazoa; phylum Chordata; class Mammalia; order Cingulata; family Chlamyphoridae; genus Cabassous; species Cabassous unicinctus. Next base: position 4,243 of record JAQZBX010016493.1, on the reverse strand, counting down.
TCATGGCCTATTTCTTTGGAGTACCCAAAAAAGCCCTCTCACTTTCCCCCAATCATCCTCGCATTTCCCTGGTCTATTCTTTAGTGTTTCTTTCTGGAATGCTCACCTAGACTCACTCTCTTTGCCCATCAAAATCTGTCAAAGCCAGGCTCAAATGCCACCATTTTCCCCTTGGCCAGATATGATCTCCTCTTAGACAATACAGACCAAAGAATTATTTCTCCCTTACAGAGCTCTGTGGTCTTTTGGGAACACGGGACAGATCTGTATTATTAAAAATATTCTAATTAGTTCCTGTATTTTCCATAAGAAAACCTTGATGCAAATCACTGCTAATTAAGAAAAAGACAATGGACCAAATTTTCATTAAGCCAAAATAAATAAACAAAACTCTTTCCTTTCAACATCTATTCCTCATTTGAGACTTGTTAAGGTGATAGTGACACCCAGACTAGACAAATATTTAATGTTGAGTATCAAATATATGGAGGACTGCAAGATTTTGCCATTGCATAAAGAGCTAAAAAAAAAAAATAAGGTATGTTACTTATGAATTTTAAACTTGGAAGTGTACACAAAGGAACCTAGTGTTTCGTGGAAGTTTTCAGAGCAAGTAAGAGGGAGGGAAGTAAATAGATTCTGAGGTTGTGCTTCCTAGGTCCTCCCTAATTAGTATTAATGGATAATACATTGTTGCAATATCATGCAGGAGAGCAGAATTCTTTCTAAGTTAATTGACTGAGATGAGAATATTTTTGGAAAAATAGAGTTTATTTGTTGTTTTTTGTTGCCAAGAATGGCTAAAATCTGATCTGTATCTAAATAATCATAATAACATCAACTTCAGCAACACAACAGAATTTTGAATTTACATATACTTGAGTAAATGATATTTCATTTGAGGCTCACGATAGTTTTGTCCTACCATAGTATCCTCCCATAGGTGGGCGTTCAATACGCACTTGAGATAGGCAGGATAGGGATTATTAACCCATTTTATGGAAACAGAGTCTTAGAGTGATTTAGCAAAAGTGACAAAGAGCCAGGAAACAGTCAAGATGCAACAGCCTAGAGGAGTCTTGGACATAGGCCATTCCTTCTCCCACACCATGCTGCCTCACAGTCTGGCAGACCTGTGTACCATTCCTTCCCTTGCATGTCAAAACTGTTCACATTTTTTCATATATACAGGAGAAAAAGCATCCTCCTGATGCTTGCCTGATGTAGTCAAGCTGTGTGTAAAAACCTGTAGCTAATCAGCAGTTTCTGACAAATCAGTGGGGAAAAAATAGTCCACTAGGTTTTAAATCTTTCATTTTTTAGAAGAATGTTACAATTTTTCACCTCTTTTCCTTGCAATAATAATCATTCCAACTCTGTACTTCAGTTTGTAATAAAGCACAGGAATCCATGTTAGGAATAATAATGGTAATGATTAAGCAATGTTTGCTGGATAGAGTAGGGAACATTTTGAAGTCCTACTTCATGTATGGTGTATACAGCATCAATGATATGAAGTCCTTTCAAAATTCTTCACGTAGCAGATATGTCTGCTGCCTGACCATTATATCCTCACTACCTCCTTATTAATACAATCTCTACGTCGGCAGCAGCAGGGAGCCCAGCGATGTATCCTGACCTCCCTTGTAGCTAGGGGCTAAAATTTAAACAAAACCATTTCCAGTGGACTTAGGGACTAGTGCAGTTATTTTGTTGACAGGCCTTCCTTTACCCTTCTCTTTTTCTCTGTCTCTCTGCCTGAAACTCAGATATGATGTTTGGAGCGGCAAAAGACAGACATCTTTGACCAGGAGGTGACCTTAAGGATGGAAGCTATACAGTAGAAATGACAAAGAAGAAAGAGGAAAACTGAGCAACTGATGGAATTCTTCTGCCTTCCATGCCTACCTCTTAACTTCTTTTATATTAAAGGAAAATTAATTCTATCTCATTTAAGTCACTTTTATTTCAGATCTCTGTTGCTAGTTGACCAATGTAATCCTAATTGATGAATCCCCCAAATACGGGTAGGATAAAGAGCCAGAAAAATTCAATTATGACTGATTTTTAGAATTGAGACCAACTGAGTAACAGACAGACCATACTCATGTGGGCTAAAAGAAGCAGACAATTTTTCCCTAAATGAGGCAACCAGAAATGGAACTTATCAAGAATCTGAGTCATACCAGAAAAAAGATGAAGGGATTTGGAACCTGCATAATGATGCAATAGAGGTGGGGAATGGAGAGGTGAATAAAGGCATGAGGTTTTACAGCAAAAGATTAATGGAGCTAGAAGGAAAGGAAAGCTGTTTGGAATTGGAGGGGCTAGCATAGAGACATGAGACCAGAAAAAGAAATGTTCTGCAGCAGAAAAGAAATTCTCCTATCCAGGGAGTTAAGAAAAATTTTCCTATCCCTTGCAGTACTTGGCACAGGACTTTAAAAAAAAAAAAAAGCATTCTCAATAAAGGTATGTTGATTAATTTAAATCCATCCAGAAAATCAGTGACTGAAGTTCACCTGGGACCACATGAGCAAGACACATAGTCTTTCCAAACCTTTCTCACCCTCTTTTGATTGTCACTAAAGAACATCTAAATTATAAGGGAAAAAGACACACACAGAGGTAATTGAAATAAGCAGATACACGTCATCAAAGCTGCATAGCACAAGGGGAATGAGAGTTTAAAACACTCAGCATTAACTGTGACTACTATTTAAAATGCTGCCCTCTACATCTACACATTTGTGTTTTCTCTAGTACAGTGGTTCTCAAACAGAAGGTGATTTTGTGCCCCTCCCAACCCTCCCCTCCGGGACATTTGGCAATGTCTGGAGACCTTTTTGGTTGTTACAGCTGGGGATGGGAGTGGGGAAGGTGCTAATGGCATCTAGTGAACAGACACCAGGGATGTGGCTAACCAACCAACCCATAAAGCACAGGGCAGGACCCCACCCAAAACAAAGAATTATTCTACCCAAAATACAATAACGGTGGCAGCTACTTCAAGGTTATGGCATAACATCTCCAGTGTTGATGGTAGTTTTGTTTACATAATATTTTTCAGATTATCCACCAAGGAAACACCTAATGATATAGGATCATAATAATGTGAAGCATGACCTATAATTCTTAATTTTTAAGCAGTTTTTTTGAAATATATTCACATATCATATAAATGATCTATAATTCTTATAATTATAATTCAGCTTCCAATGTATTTCTCTGTTCACAGAAGGCTTGCAATGAATAGCAGCCACAATTATTAAATAACTACTATTTGAAAGGCAAATTGCTAAAAACTTTACAAAGATAATCTTATTAAAACCACAGAACACTGATAGTAGGTGTTATTACACTCATTTTACAAAAAAGGACCCTGTGACTGTGAGAGACAAAGTCCCATGCCCAAGATCACATAACTTTATAAATAACAGAGGGTCCCAATGTGTACCAGGGAAGCTTAGTATGCAGTCATGAAATGGATACTATTCTGGAGGCCTGTGTTTTCTACAGAGTTGACAGGTTTTATTCCCCTTCAAGTTCAGAAGTTTCTTGCACACAATGCTTCTTGAAATGTATTGTACATTTCCGTACTTTATTAGGCACACCATGTTGAACTTAATCCTTTCTTAACATGACAGGATGATTATAATGAATATCTTATTGTCCTGTAGTGTTTTCTGGATCTAATGAGATGTGCAGGACTTCCTGGCTCTTCACTAGATGGCCTCAATGCTTTTTAGACTTTTTCTGTATTATTTTTATAATTTTTCTTTCTAAGCCTCTTTTGACAGTCATACTTCTACTTTTTACTATAGCCACCATGCCTGCTTTCAGATGCTTCTAAGTTTCTGTGGGATAAAAGAGAGATAGATGCAATGATTGACAGGTCATAGGACCCTGAATCAATGCCCCTGTGGCATAGGTTGAGGAAAGGCAGCCTCCAGCCATAACCCACCTAACTGACTGAGCAAGCCATAGCCGAGGGGCAGCTCATCCCCTCCCAAGAATAAACAAAATGAAGCAAATAAGGGCCATCACTCCCTCCCCAACCCACCCCACATTCCAAGATCTCCTACCCACTGCCCCTGACCATTTGGCCCCAGGCTGTACTCGGTTTCCAGCCTATATAAAGCCATATTCACCACCCTCTGGGGGTGGGCTGAAGTCTATTCTTCAGACCCCCATCCGTTGGGAGAGCTTCCCAATAAACTTCTTGCCGGCAAAAAAAAAAAAA